>AYEL01071467.1:0-107109 GCA_000484575.1 Olivierus martensii
TGTAATATTAATTTGTCATTAGAAAGAGTTTTAAATTTCTTACAAATTATTCTAAGGAAGGTGTAGCGTAAAATAAAACGAAAAATCTTATACTGTATAATAAAAACCATTGTTTTTTACCTTTCAGACATATAAAAAAGGATTAGATAGACGAAAAATAATACTCGATTTGATAGACGATATTTTTACATAAATCTCCCAAAATAATAAATAAAATACAATAAAGTACTTGAACATTAAAAAAAGTTTATTTTAGAAATTTTATAATTAGATCAATTCTTTCGTACTTTGGATGAATGTTACTGCGCCAAAAAAATTGATAAAAGTCATTATAAATAAATTTAAATGGTAAAATAATAAAAATTACAATAAATAACTACAGTACAAAGTTAAAAAGCTAGTATGTTTAGTTGTGTACTTTCTCATTAGATGGCACTGTTGATAGCGTGACTCGTTAAAATGCATCTGTCATCATTAGCGGTCTCAAACTTATACTTTTCAACTCACATTAAACATCTTTGGCTAACTGGGGGCCATATTTAAAATTAATGCTTTAAAGAGTGAAAAAATTTATATTTGAAGTAAATAGTCTGAAGGGTTGATTATGCTAAATATTTACATTTTAATTTCTTTAAAATGACATGCCTTAATTCAAGATCAAAATTACAAAGCAATTTATAAATTATAGTAGTGTTTTATAAGTTTAAATAATTACTTTACTGAATTTTAATACAATATAAAGTGATTTTCAAATATTTCATGAAAAACGCTTGTAATTTTTTTCTGAATATCTTTTATATACTCTTATGAATATAATAAATGCAATGCGAGCCATAATAAAGGGCGTATGAGCTTCAGCCGCAAATTTGAGACCGCTATAATTAATTATATCAATAAATTTAGATGTAGTACTTGCCAGCTAAAACCTCCATATTACTAAAAGAAGAAGAAGAAGATGTAGTACTTTTATTTAATCCATCATTTTTTGTGAGTAAATAGTTCTATATAGGGTGTTCCGTAATGGTTGGGATAAAATCAAATCATGAATTTTTTGCATCAGAATAATGAAAAACTTCTTATAAACATAGGCTCAAAAACGCTGCATTTAATGACATTAATGCAGTGGTTCTCAACCACTGTGCCGCGGCACACTAGTGTGCCACCAAACCTTTGAAAGTGTGCCGCGAAATATTAAGAATGAATTGTATTTATGTAATTGTATGAATCATACATAATTACAGTATATATTAATAGTGAAACTTGGTTGGCTGGATATCTTTTTTTGCAGTCGAATTACTGCACTGATTCTTATAAATAGAGTATCGTTAGAAAAATCTAACCCTCGAATTTCTACGACAGACAAAATTTTTTCTCATTATTCAAAATTTAAAAATTAAGGAATAAAAATTAAATTAAAATTATAGTTTCTTTAAAAAGACAAAATCTGCAGGTGGCGCTGTAACTTAATAACAGCCGCCATTTAATGATCCCGTGTATGAGTATGTCTATAATCTGAATGTAATAAATAAGATTAAATACAATAATCTGTTAATAAAAATTCGTTGTTAAATCTAAATTATTATTTAAAATACTTAGGTGTGCCGCCAAATTTTAAAACACTTAAATGTGTTCCTCAACAGAAAAAAGGTTGAGAACCACTGCATTAATGTATTTAATTAACGAAATAAATAAACAAATTAAATTGACTATGCAGTTTAATATTTTCTTACGGTTTTTCATTTTGGACTATGATGTCAGTTTTTTTTAAATTTATTTCATTAATTAAATACTTTTACGATCTTTCAAAAGCACTACTACAAAGTGTGCATATTTCTCTTTAAATGAGGCGTTTTTAGCTTATGTTTATAAGAAATATTTCGTTATTTTGATGCAAGAAATTTGTGGTTTGATTTTGTCTCAACCATTATGGGATACTCTATATATTTTATAGAACTTTTTGTGAAGACAGTATAACAACGTTCTGGATACACGCGGAAAACTGAATAATTTTAAAGAAATCTGATGAGTATTAATATATCAATGCAATGCAATCTTGGCAAGAAATTATATACAAGTATCAAAATCTGTAAAATATAAATTTATATCATTCTAAATCTATTATCTATCTAAATTATGCCCAATTCTTTGTTTTATGAACATAAAATAGTTATTTTTTTATAGTTTAAGCCAATAGTGATTTAGAAGAGTATAAAACATCTCTCTGAAAATGCGAGGTATATTTAGCAACTCAGAATTCTGATAGCTTATTCACTAATACTCACATTTTGAAACTTATTCTGCAAAATCTTTAATCGATAGAAAAAATTCATTCCAAAGAAAAAAAATAATAATAGAATTATACAGGATGTTCCTAAAAGATCTGACCAAATTTAAATCACAGATGCTATTCATCAAAACAACGCAAAAAGTCCATATAAACATGAGTCCGGAAATGATTTTTTCGAAATAACAAGATATAAAAATATAGGTTGTACACAAATCTTTGAAAAAGAGAGCAAAACCCGCATTAACATTTAACAAAATCTACAAGTTAAGCATTTGTCCATTACCATAGCATTAGTGGGAGAGAGAGAGGATATTAACTTTATGTTAATGCTAACTATGCTACTGTTTGAAATTCCCTGTTTTTGTTTGTCCGGTTTTTCCTCATGCGATCTTGAGTTATTTCCAGTCATTCATAGACTCTTTCAATAGCTTGAAAAGTATTGTGATTAATGTACACTTCGTTTTTTACAGTTAATTGCAAACCACAATTTACTACAACCATCATGAGACTAATAGACCTATTAAACTGTATGTTTTTATACCCCTATTATCTCGATGAAGAAACGTTTCCGGACCCATGTTTATTTGGACTTTTGGTTTTCTTTTACTTTTTATGAGTGTCAACTGTGATTTAAATTTGGCTACTCTTTTAGAAAACAATAATTATATAAATTTATAAAATTCTGTTTTATATATATACAGTATGTATAAAACAATATTTAGCTTTAATTAATATCTAAAAGTGCGAATTCGAATAACCGAAAGTCAATAATGCGCTACTGTATTTAATATAATAATACATAGAAGGCCCGGTTAGTAGGAAGGTCGAGGAAGGAAGATTAATGTGGTTTAGGCGTATAAGGAGAAGGAATGAGGAATATGAGAGTAGAAAAGTTGAGGAAATGATTATAAGTGGGAAGAAAAGAAGAGACAGAGCTAGAATTAGATAGATAGATAGAGAGAAGATCTGAGAGAGAAGGGAAGAGAACGCCAAGGATAGAGGAACACGAAGAGTTAGAATTCTTTATTCTAACTCTTCATGTTCCTCTATCCTTCATTCTTTTAAAAATATAAACATTTATATTTTTAAGCTATAAGCTTTATAGGTATATTAATTAATAATAATGTAAAACTGGTTATTTGAAACTTTACTCGTGGCTAAATTAATTATAAAATTATGAATTTTTTAATTATCTGAACTTGATCATTGATTGATTATATTCTTTTTATACTCCCAAAGGTATTTTAAAAATCTGAATTTTCCTCATAAATCAGCAATATGAATTAATGCATCATACTTGAAAAATGCTCTTAAATTATTAATTCCATAATTTGCGTTGTTGAATGAGAAAGAATCAAAGTCTTTTCAATACAGTTTTTATGCCAAAATGTATCAATATTAGAGCCAGAGTACAGTATATTTAACATAATTAAAATCGAATAAGAAAACAAATTTTTCCATTTTGGATATGGAAGAATTTTTACAGCACATTAAAACATTTATTCTGAAAATTTTAGTTATAATTGCTAATCGTTCAGTTAATAGTGATAAAAATTTATCGAACAAAGTTTGTCACTCAAATTTCAGTTGTGTAGTTCGTCTTTTATAAATGTTATTGATCCGTGATCAATATATAGATGTTCAGACATTCGATAGAATAGATCAAGTTAGTAGACTACAGTTATTATCGACTATAACAGGAATTATGAGCCGGAACATATTTTTAATTAAGTTATGATCTACATAAACGCGTTAGAATATGGAAGAGACCACTAAAGTACTCTGATTTTATCGATTGAAAAGCGCTCTTTGAAAGTTATTTATAATGATCAGATGGAGAAGTGGATATATAGCTAAAGTTTCGTATTTCTCTCAACAGATGGTGCTTTGCGAGGCATTATCAACAAATGTGGTAGAGTCTATATTTTAAATTATTAAATTGATCAATAATTGCGCATCGTATTCAATTGAAATAATTCGATATAAAAATGAAAATAAAAATTATTTTTAAAATAAATATTAGCGCATAAATTCTATCGAAAACAATGATGAATTTAAATGTCAAATTACGAGTTTAGAAGCCAAATATAGATTATTTGTATTGTGATACCATATAGTATATATAAGAGTAAATTGAATATAAGGGCATTGAAGCGCATACTAGACCTACGAGGTAAATCTTTATTGACAGATTATCAAAACCCTCAGCTGGAAGAATCAAGAGAAACAAAAGAATGAAATTTGTGGGTCATCAACTAAGCTCTCTTACATCCTTTGCACCTGGTCTTTACTTTCTTTCACCCGAGAATCTTTGTAATTAGGTTAAATATAAAACAAACGAACATCCTAAATATTTTACAAAATCCTATTGACCGCTAAGAAAGATCAGAATTTTTCCTTTATTTTGGAAAATTAAATTTAAAAAGTACAAAATGATCTCATTAACATCGCATCTTGGATCTCTTCCAAACATTTAGCTTACAAATCTTGACTCGATCTTGGATTTTATACACGACCGTAGAGCAATTGGATTATTTATAAATTTAACGAGATACCAAAAAAGGTGAAGAACCTATTAACAGGATTAAAATATGTCTTTTCATTTAAGAAACGTGAATAGATAAAGATCTCTTTCGTCGAGACTGGTCTTGCAAAAGATGACCTTTCTTACCCTCTGCCCTAGAACAATGGATGGATAAATCCGGGTAATTTTTTAATTCGGTTGAATATCGATGCCTAAATAACACGTTTGATGAGTGACTAGAATGATTGTGGAACACTTTTTGTCCTACATACACCATTAAAAGGTTTTTCTAAATAAAAATTCCGAGTTTGAAAGAAGCGTGGCATTCCCGAAACATTTTTTTGCTATTCCTTAATAGGAGAGGTTTTGATAGAAAGTTTGATCTTCGCGATAAAACTAACGCGCGCTTTGCTATAAAAATAGTTTTATTTTTATTTTTCAAGTTTGTTTGAGTCTTTCACGTTGTGGTAGTTTTAAAAATAAGATTAATTTTTCAGAAAATGAATTCGTTAATGTTTAACAAAAAGGCTTGAATACCAGAAACACAATCTCTTTTGTTTTCCGAGTTAATTAAAGTCAATTAACTCTACTTAATGCCATTTAGAAACTCCATTAAGACATTAGAACTCCATTAATGATATCGATAAACGCATACAGGAATTAACCGCTTTCATTTCAGTAAATGGAATTTAATTTAGATTTAATTCTAAAATTATTAAATTAAAAATATTTCCGAAATGAAAAAAAAATATGTATATATTGCTCAATACCGACGTCACAATGCGTTATTCTAAAACCACCTGGTGAATAATAGTCGAACTACATAAATGACGTCACGACCACGTGGTTAGCCGGTTAGGTAATCAATGTTCTTGAGTCGCATCCTGTCAAATAGCTTTAGTCGTCGACTGAGAGCAGTTGGTAGCAGCTTCTTGACGGCTACTATAAACAATCTGACTTTATGAGTATGAAAGGTGAGATAAAATATAGAAAACATTTTAATTACTTAATAAAATTTTTCTAAACTTATTTTAAACCGTAAATTAAACATTTTAAAAATAATTAGCACTGGTAATGCGCGTGTTGAAAATTTTATAAGTTTCATCTTACAGAATTAATTATAATTCAAAATAATTAGTTTTTAAGTAAAAATATTATTTATTTAGTCGTCACACTTTATTCCATTTAATTTTATAAAACAATACAATTTATGTACCTCTTAAAATCGAATGATTTAACCGATTTTATGATAATCGTGTTCAAAACTTGATAAATATAATTTTTTTCTTCGATTATAAAATTAATTAAAACATTTTAAAGATGTCAATCCACTTAATATTACAGTTCGACAACCGGAGATATTTAGTATATCTTTCGGGATACCGCTCCAGCCGGTCCAAGGACAACATAAAAAATTTAATAAAAGTAAAACTTGTTCATCTTTTGTTCGATAAGGAAAAAAAGCACAAACTCAACCGTCTAAATTATCATTAAACAAATAAAGCAAACCATTAGCACCAAATAACATTTAAATGAAACGATACGAGTCAATAATTTTCCGTTGATTCCGTGGATTTTCATTTAACTCCGACAAACAACTCAATAAATGACTCAAAGCCGAGTTCTGTTATTTAAAATATTCTGCTTCATATTTTTCATAAATTCTATTATTTCTTTATGATTTATAATTCTTATATCATCTATGATAGAACATAAATGCGATAAACGTTAATCAGAACTTAAATAAAATGATTTAAGATGAGATCCAAGTGGTTAAAGTTATAAAAACAACGTGAAAATCAGTTATTGATTATCAATATAATTGTAAGCGATAGAATTCAATTTTGTAAATTAGATTCGTTATCTGCTTAAAATCTAATTATGAATAGTTTTTCTTAAAATATAAATTCAGAATTGTTATTTTTATAGCCTTAAATCTTAATATCAGATCTGTTTTAATTATTTTATAATCGATTTTTATCGAAATTAATAGCGTATACACCCGTTTCCTCTTTCAGAATTTAGAAATTCGAACAATTCAGTCGTAATTTAATTCGCAATTCGCTAATATTACTTACAGTTACGCTGTTTATTAATTGCTATTATTTATTACTAAATAATTTACCATTTAGTTGAACTATACTGTTGTGCATCAATGACAGATTAGTTCCAATTAAAAGAGCCTTTAATGCTACACAAAACAACACTAAAACTCAATTTTATCTTAATTCTTTTTACCTAACTAGATAAAATAGTTGTCTATTTTTTTATTTATATAATTTATACCTATTTGCTTAGATTATTCAGTTTTTTTTAATGCCTATAAATACGAACGAATTAATTGCATAAATCAATCAGGATCTAGCTTTTGCTTCGTTTGCCAAATAATTAATCATACGGAATTGCTTTTATGCCTAATACGAATAGACTTTAGGCGAGATGTACGCATTTAAATAGATAATATGTGCATATTGAGTGCTATAGGAGCAATGCACAGATAAACAAGCAAAGAAACGAGTTTACTAGACTCTTGAATTATTAATATGTTTATATCATATTCAATCATTATCAGTGTTCAATCACTCGAATGGACGTCGTCGATTGGTTAGTTTAATTAGACTAAGTGCTTAATTAACCAATAACCGAGTTTTTTACGTATCGAATCGAAAATTTAGAGAAAAATGACTTTTAATCACACGAAAAAAACAATTTCGGAAATTTAAAAGAAATTATCAAGATTTAAACATTAAAAAATGATTAAATAAGAAAACTTATTAAAGAAGGAAATTACTGGAGTGTTTATCGTTCGTTTTAAAATGTGCTTAAACTTGATTATTAATAATAAAATCCGGTATAAACATACAAAGTAGCATAAAAATGAGTATTCCAGCAATAAACAAAATAAAAAAAGACGATTATGCTGTTTTAAACGGCATTTTCACTAAATTTCGTTAATAAAAGTAATATCATTCGGCATTAAAACATTGTAAATATGAAAAAGTTAAAAATGGAAATTACTGCTAAAGTACAATTAAGGTAAATTTAAATGCATAAACGATCGTATGTTACTAACAATAAAAGCCACGCATATATATACATATATGTATATATAATAGAAATAAGCGTTAAACGGCACTAAAGAAAGCATCAATAATGTTGTCTATCATTAAATCTTTAAGGAAACAATAAAATATAATATCAAAACAGTACAGAGCACTATTAAAAAGCAATAAAAACTTTAATGCTAAACTGAGAAAGAATACTAATAAAGCTGTAGGATAATAAAATGTTAGAAAATTATATATTCTGCATATTTATGTTGATGTTATATCGAGTGGAATTATCTTTGTACCAGGAATGCGTTGAGAACGTTAGTAGCGTGTGATGCCGAAGGTGAGCTTACACTCGACACATTGCAGGATTAACACTGATTCTCTTGTTGATGTAGAAAGAGATTACGAATAAACAGATGTATTCGATCGACACGATGGATAACTTCTAAATTACAGATCTACCTGATTAAATAACCTTAGTAATTCCCGACTTAGTTTTATTATATAACAATTTTCATTTTATAAGCGTAGATTCCGAACGGGAAAATAAGAGTCTTCAAATGCGTTTAAATCGTGAATGCGGTATAAAAAATAAAATAAAATAAAGATTTTTACGAGGTTCTTCATCCAGACTTAATTAGATTTATTTTTAATACTTTACATATGCTAAATTTAATCTTGTTCAATGAACATAATTCTAAGAAAATCTCGACAAAACATGCTATACAACATCTTTCCTTTTTTTTCCTATATAATCAAGGAAGCAATGAGAAAAGTTAAGGTTAAGAGAGAAGACTCTATTAGAACAACCTTTAGTGTTTAGAGTGTTTAAGATCCGTTAAATGACGTAATCTGAGCAGTGGCTCGGAAAGGACTTAAGACACTTTGGACGAAACTTTAATAAGCCTGCCTAATTTCGGCAGAACGGTGCTCAGTCACACGTGATAACCAATGATCCCCGTCTCCGTTTTTCATTTTTATTAAGGATAAGAAGTTGAGCTACACTACCGAATCGCTAAAAAAACGTTAAATCCACTCAAATTTTTAATTTCGCCAAATTATAATGAAATATTTTTTTTTAAACCGCGAATTGAAAATTCGTAAGAGAATATTTAGATAACAAGCGATGACAGAATGAATCTGAACAATAATAAAATTTTCATTAATAATACGTAAACCATTAATTTTAAAATAAATGATCAATCCGTGGAGAATAGAATATATCACCTCTGGCAACAACGAAAATATAAAAAAAAAAGTTATAATTGCGAAATGGTCGTCTGCTGCCACAAATCACATAGTGGCGCCACCTTTCGATAGATTTCCTCACTAAGGCCAAAGGACATTGTTGACAGAAAGGAAACTCGTCCCGGAGGACAAACATACGTTTGATATAACGATCATCCGGGGACTGTTTTCCATCTACCACACGGAATGATCGTGAGTTGAATGACGTCACACCCTCTAGAGTAATTTCGCTTCTTGTTGTCCAATTTTGGCGAAATTGTTTGAGTCTTATCAAGATGGCGAGTGACATTTATAAGTATTAATTTAAAAAAAAAAACTGCCGTTTTAATAATTAATTTAACTTATTTGTTTGAATTATATTAATTCAAACAAATACTGTTCTTCCATTTTAAGTACCAAAAAATTATTAAATCTAATAAAATATACAAGCTTATGAATTTTAAATTTAAGTTAATTGATAGAAAGTTTCTTTTCGGCCTCACCACGTCATCAATCAGAAAAGAAAACTTGTATTAAATTTTAATAAAAGCGCATGCGCAAAATTTTTAAATTAATCAATAAATAACTTTAATTTTTTTTTGCGCACCAATAAAAAACAATTATCTATTTTTGTAAATGAAAAAGCGCATGCGCCTTATTTAAAAAAATTTAAACGAAACGATCTTATTAGTTTATTTTAATTGAACGAATAGTCGAAGAAAATTAATTAATTTTTTTAAATTCTTATGACGGAGTACAAATTAATTTTTTTTTTATATTAGTTTTTTTGTCAATTTTTATTGATTCAGAATTCTCTATAACTAATAAGCAGAATGGCATCAAAATTTATTTTTGTCTTTTGTAAAACTGAAAGAAAGTTAAATAAACTGGTTTCACAACTTCATACTCATTCATTGTTTATTCATGGTATTCTAAGATGATGCTGACATTGAAGTTGAGCTTCATTGTGAAAGCTGTTGTTTTGGCCAGAAATTGCATTTAATGCACAGTATGCTTGACTGTAGAATGCAATATTTCTGGAGAAATATTCTGCACATTCTGTATTATGTTTTCCTTTAAAATAGCCAGGTTAGAGACACTTTCTCAATAAAAATTGACCTTGAGTTAATCCCATAGCCAAAAATCACATGGTATTTAAGATCAAATGATTGTGATTGCCATTCCATGAGGAAATAGTGACTAAATACTCTTTCTTCAGTGAAATGATCTCATAAAGCTTTCATCTTGCATGAAAATTAAAATTTCATTTTAGATTTAATTTTTTTAATGTTTTTTCCATGTATTTATTATTGCACAGGTACCATACTGTATTTCTCCTATTGACATTTTTGAAACTTAAAATTTTTTTTATGGGATCTTTCTCCCTGTCCACTGAATAATATATGTGCAAGATTTAGTGCCATTCCTCCTAATAGTTACAGTTACAGAGAGTTCTGAAAAGGGAAATCTTTAAACTTTCATCATATGTGTATATATATACAGGTAGTCCTTAATTTGCAGTGAGATTCGAACTGAATCCTATTGTCATATGTCATAAATGCCCAAAATTTATCAATGTTTTATTACTAATGTTTACTAGGACACTACATTATCTCAATAAACATAAAGAACATAAAACTATAAATTGAGATACAAAAAATGATGCTTTCCATATATTAGACTATTACTTAGGGCAGGGGTGGGCAACCTTTTTTTTGTAGGGGGCCGTATAGAAAAATTTATGGTGGGCCACGGACCAAAACAAAAACAATTGATGATGATAGTATTTATTTAAAAAAGAGAAGGTACAGATATGTAAGTATACATAGCGTTGGTATTAGATATAATAAAATAATGTGGCTCGCGGGCCGGAGGTTGCCCACCCCTAACTTAGGGACTTGAACATATAGAATTGCATTGACTAATCACAGAATTTACTGATTACATCATTGTCAAAAGTATGATTTGATGTAAATTGAGGACAATAGTGTATATACATATTAATCAAAGATGTTTTCTGTTAAATTGCTTATTTACTTATAATTAAAATATGATTATGATGACATTTTATCTTTGAGTTTTATTCAAAAACAGCACTTAAGCAGGAACAGTTTTTTTAATTAATGGTAATATTTTGAAGATATACTTGCTCCTTTTCAGCTGCTCTGCAGAAATCTAAGATTGACAGTTACATTTAAATAAAAATAAATGTTGGTCTCTAGTTTCTATTGTTATTAACATAATTGTATTTTTGAATTTTTCATTTAGTGTTTTAATATAATTTAATATCAATTATTTATTGTTTTGGGTTAATATAGAATAAAAATCTAATTGCAGTAGTTAAAATAATAGATTATGAATGATAAAGTATTGCCAGTCAGTTTATAAATGAATAACTGAATAGTCAACCTCTGATTTATGTGAATTTCAAACTCACATGATTTTTGAATTTGAACTCTTTTTGCTTAATTGAATTTTGACTTTCTGAATTCCTGAATTATTTTATTCATAACTGTAAATTGATTTTTACTTTAAACATTTTTGAGATATAAATATCCCAAGCCATTTAATGTATAATGAAATGATAATTTATTTTTATCTTTTTCTTCAATAATTTTATTTTCTTTTATTCATGTTTTTATATTTGTTTATAAGTTACTTCTTTTTAAAGATGGGTGTCCTTTTCAGGATATCCTGAAAAGGCACCCATCTTTAAAAAGAAATATCTAAAAATGGTTAGTGATAAATTTATTTCATATGGCATATTTGTGTCACAGAGGATAAAATTTAAGTCATGTTATTTTATGTAGTACCAAAAAGAACCAATACTACATATCAATCCTGAATTAGTGACTTTCTTCCTCTGGGGCTACTTAAAAAAATGTGTACAGTAAAAATCTCAAAACACTTGAGTTACTTGAACAAACAATCACCGATGCATGTATGATCATTCCAATCAACATATTGCAAAAGGTTGTAATAAATTTTATTCTTTGACTAACAAGGAAATGACAAAACTTGGTTGGAGCAATTTTTAGTAATTTCCTGTAAATTAGATTCATTTCCCCTCTATGTGTCATCTCCCAAAGTGAGCCCTGCTGCTTCTGCCTTTTTTTACCAGAAAACCCAAATTTAAATTTTGGTGCACGAATGATGATTCTTTAGAAAAAAGCTATTTTGTCAGACTTCAGTGGTTCAGCCACTACAGTATATGCTTTTGAGGTTGTAGGTTTGTGACCTTGCTCTGCATTTTTTTGTGAAAAAAATCTTTTTTATAATAATTTTTCCATTATAATATATATATCTATATACACACACACACACACACACACACACACACACACACACACACACACACACACACACACACACACACACACACACACACACACACACACAGTGCTCAAAATAATTTCAAAAATCTAGTAGCCAAAAAAAATTTTGATCGCCAACACCCTCTCCTCCCCGCAAAAAAAAGGAAAAAACACTTGCATAAATTCACCAGCAAATACATTTTTCACAACAGGATTGGGGAAGTACCACGTGGTATGTGAGTTGTGCTTTTCACAACGACAACATCGAAAGTATCACATCATATTTACATTCAAACATTAATTTCAGGCAGCGAAATAAATACACGTCATTTCAATAAACAGTTACTAGACCATTCGCTAAAATATTTCAGAAGTTCACAAAATTCTCCACAGTCATACGTGATCAGCACAAAACAACACGAATAGCAAACGATCTTTTTTCTTCTTCCTGTATCTTTCTGAAAATTCTTGAAATCAATTGAGGCACAACGTAGGAGATTAAAAACTAATTTATTTAGAAAATGTTTTCAGCTATTCGATAATTTTCCAAAAATTACCTGCTTTAACAAGTGAATCAATATGCACCTTGCAAATCTTGCTGGGGTACTGACAGTATTAAAAATCCCAGGGGAATTTCGAACCCCCCTTTATCTTATCTAAAGCTTTAAATGTGCTAACTATAAGTAAATATATATAAAATTAGAATAAAATTTTCATCAAAATGCTACTTACAAATTCTCATCAAGCAATTTCACTTCCAAAGCGAGAGAAAAATAATTGTTGTTTTGCCCCAAACCAACCCGAACCATCAAATCAGGAATTAGTTTCAGTTTGAACCTATAGACTAAGGATGGGCAACCTCCGGCCCGCGGGCCACATTATTTTATTATATCTAATATCAACGCTATGTATACTTACATATCTGTACCTTCTCTTTTTTAAATAAATCAACGCTATGTATACTTACATATCTATACCTTCTCTTTTTTAAATAAATACTACATTGTTGTTTTTGTTTTGGCCTGTGGCCCACCATAAATTTTTCTATACAGCCCCTGTTTTTGTTTTGGCCCGTGGCCCACCATAAATTTTCTATTATCAATTGTTTTTGTTTTGGCCCGTGGCCCACCATAAATTTTTCATACAGCTCCTTACAAAAAAAGGTTGCCGACCGCTGCTATAAATTATTATTTTTCCTCTACAAAAAAAGTTGCCCATCCCTAGCTTAGACTAACGGATAGTAATAATACAAGAAAAAGGTTGCCCACCCCTGCTATAGACCTTTCTCGTTTAGCCTAAACCGATATGCACTAGTGTGTGACGTTTTCAAACGAGTTTGGCTATCCATGTTCAGTTCACATTTATGAGATTAAACAAGTTCTACGACTTGAACTGGTTTATATTACATAGTATAAACAGGGTACTAGTAATCTCCCTGATTAGAAAGGGGCGTAAAAATGCAAAAAAAAATATGAATGGTGAAATAATTGTGTTGCAAATCTGAAATTCAAATTCATAAAAGATAAAATTTTATAAATAATTTTTACTTTTTATTCATTTCCTCTCATCGCATATTTCGTGATCTGTAATTAATATTTCGCATATAAAGAAATTACATCACATTATCATTTCGCATATTTTGTGATCTGAAATCTGCAAAAGAAATTACATCACGTTAATATGCGAAATCCACCTCCGATTTATTTTCTTCCCGCAAAAGTAATGCTAATAGGGAATCGATATAATAAATTATTGCAGTGTGGTCGCTATTGACACAGTCTGAAATCACACATTATTGAAGTAATTCGACTTAAAAATACAGGTATTCCTCACTTTACGACCTATCTGCTTAACGACCACACGCACTTACGACCAATTGAGTTTTGACTTGCAATTCGGGAAATCCCCTTTCTCAACTTGAATGTCGGTCAGTGGGGAATGGTGACATGCGCACTGAGCGTACTATAGGCTTGCTACAGATTGCCAGATTGGGCTACAAGTAGCGAATTGGGCTACTTTTGAAAGTTTAGTGCTTCTAAGTTTTATGCGAAAAATTTAATTTTTTTTAATTTTATTCCTCAACATTCAAAAGTTTAATATGCTTTCTTTTATCGATATACGAGTTTCTTTACGTTAACAGATTTAACAAATAAATAAAATTTATCTTAATATTGAAAGTGTCCGTTTTAAATTTCGAGAATACTAAATATATCGTAGGAAAATCGATTTTCAAAATATATTTATTTTACTATAAAAATAATTAATTAAATTCTCTTTACTATTTTCAAAAATTTATTAAAGAAAAACTGATAAAAAATTTAAAGCATTTTGTCTTATTTTCCGCACTTTCTTACGTTCTGAAAATTTCAGAAGAGAATTTCCAAACCAGAATATTTTATTTTCTGGTAGAGTTACTATCTGTTGTACTCGCTGAGAAGACAGTGAAATTGAATTTTATAAAGTAAAACATTTTGTTTTCCTTAGAGTATATTGATGTTTGAAAACATTTTCCTGACAAATCTAACAGTAAGTGGAATGGATACGCGGAATAACAGACTCTGCTTTACAACTGTCATCGAGTAAATGTAAAGAGAGTCGATGGTGGTCAGAATCGAAAGGAGTCACAGAAACAGTTCTGATGACATTTGGCAACAGAGTAACTAATAAACACCTGACAGCCAATGTCAATTGTACTCTTTCACTTATTTTTGAATCGAGAAAGGATGTTTCGCTTGTTTTTCCATCGAAATAATCTTATTGACCATCGTAAACAAGCGGATTTCGTCCGATTTCTTTGGATGTTATTCGTAATGATGCTTTATCTAATAAAACGAGTAACACCACAGACACTGGGCGGGGTTACGGATCAAGATATCGATACTCTTCCAAAGATACCAGGTCGAGATGTAACGGTTCTTTTTGTCTGATAAAGTAAAATGTGTCGATACGCATTATCGAACCAGTTTTCCTCTTCCAGTTATTAATGGAGATAAAAAATATTCTACGTGTGGATGACCATATCGATATAACGAAACGATACTATAAAATAAGAATTAATACAATTGGCAATTTATATTCCGCAATTTTACAGCTCCTTTATGAGAGAAAGTTTGATAGACGGACGTCGCCATGTTTTCCGAATTAATGAACTACTCTGTGACGAACAACAGCGTATTGATTTGTACTAGCAGAAAATGCACTATATTAGTCAGAGAATTTAGTCGAATGTGAAGATTTTTAACATTTTCTCGCCATTTCGTAAGTGTGCGCTTAATATATTCTATAAAAGATGCAATAATTATCGTTTCCGTTGCCACCTTAAGTTTTCGATTCTTACTTTATTGTTGAAGAGAACAATTCTTAAAGCAAATTTACGGACCGTTAGAAAGATAATATAATAATTATGTAACTTATTAGAGGATAATAATTACATTTTGTAATTATTGACTCGACCGCTTAAAACTTATCGTATAAAATTAATCAGGCAAAATAAGAGGGATTAAAATCTGGAGTGTTGGTAATAATCCGCCTGGTTTTACTTGTTCGCTTTAGTCTTCAATCAGCGATGGAACTCACTCGATGGATCCTGTACATTTAATCAGATGAGTAAATATAAGAGTGAGTTGTGGACAAACGCATTAAGGCCACTCCGGATGTATTTAGAAATCGGAAGATCCGAGTTCGATTTCAACACTCGGCAGAGCAATAACATAAAGAATAGCTTTCGATTCCACTGAAAATTCCTTTTCTCTTTTTAATATTTCTTTTCCGAAAAAGTCGTAATTGTCATTTGTTTACACGAAATTGTCCAGGGATTTCGACCGTGGAATAACGTGATAAATATTTAAAAATTGAAAAACTTTCTTTTGTAATATTAAACTATTTAAACTCAACAGCTTGGCGGAGAAAAATTTTAAAATTCTGTGAATAGCGCGATATTTTTTGTCCTTCTTTCCGAATGTGTCTCGAGTTGCTGTCAGCCTCATACGTGACTTTAATGATACTTTTGGATAAAGTGCTACTAAGCTTTGTTCTTGGACGACTTTTCCTGTCAAAAAAACCAGTTAACTCGCTGTCAATCGTGAATCCTTCCTTTCTATTCTTACTATTCACTTTATATATAATTTACTTATAACTTCACTTATATTGTGTTTTTTTTTTTAATTGATTTATCTCTAGTGTCAATAAAATTTTAACTTGTGTCAGATAATAAATTAAATATAGGTAGCGGTTTTCTTAGAAAATGCGAACTTTATTATTTTAATCATTTTTGATAAATAGCGATAACGTAATTTATTAATATAAATTTACAGTTCTGATAAACGAAAACATCTCAATTCAGCAAACAAAAAAAAAGTTTTAATAAATTATTCTTAAAGAATAAAATTATTCAAATTTATAATTTTATAAAATCTGCAATATTTAACGATCGGTGTTGTTTGAAAATAAGTAAAGCTATAAACCAATAATAACCGTTTTTATCCTTAGTAATTCTATTTAAAAATATATAATCTGTTATGAAAGAAAAAAAAATCAAATTATTTGTGGTTTTCACACCAGAAAATTTCAAATTTATGCAAATTTCGAACGATGCCATATTTCTGCTTCATTTTATTATTTTTTAAGCATGACAAACAAAATTTGATGAAATATTAGAGCGTGTTTTCTTAGCTACGTGATTTATTTGATGATTCTAAATGATATATGTTATCCGTTGAAATCACCAGCGAAATTTATTAATATTTTAATGTTATTGAATAAATTCGGCATAACTTTAATGGCCAACAAACATTAATATTTTGTAAAATATTGAATTAGGCAATAAAATTTCGTAATTGTCTTCTTAATTATTGCTGCTCGAAGATATGTTTGCTTTAAAACCCGTTCGTCATTATTCACCGAACATAGTTCAAACATACACACTCATACACTGTATGTGTGTAGCTGAATAATGAACGGTTGTCACGCTTTCGACTTAATAGACTTTGCCTTATTATGGTTCTTCTTTCCTCAAAGCGTGAGAAGTGTCAGGAAGGCAGTTCCTCCACCCTAAAAGCTACTCCTACTCTTTTATGAACTGAGTTATTAGAACCATTTTGACTCAACTATATTTATTACGTCTACATTATTAATTTTACTTCTTTCTTCTGCTCTTTTATTCCTCAAGTTTTTCACTGCCGATCTTTATATAACTTTCTTTCCTTTCTTTTTCCACATTCTTCGAGTTCCAGACAGTAACTCTTTCTTCTTTTTATGAATCCGTCGAGGAAGACTTTAAACATTTTTATAAATTATAGAATAGATATCCATTAAAACTGTTTAGATTATTAATACGCCAATAATTCTATAATCCCTATACGAAGCTCTTCCAATGAATAAAATAGTTTAACTATTTTGAATATATGAATAGAATATGTTAATAAATTATTTTAATATAATTTTAATTCATAATTTTAGGAAAATGGAGCGCTTTAATATTCTGAATTTTTGATATTAATATGGTGAACTACTGCCATAAAGATGCTTTATATTATAATAAATATTTACTTATTAATGATAAATTTGCATATAGTTTTATTAATAAATATAATTATTTCCAACAATAATTTATCTAAATTTTATATTAATATTAGGTTTATAGGAACTAACGACTGTAATTTTTAATGCAAAATATTGTGCCTTATAAATGTTCATTTTTATTTTGATGCATTCTGAAAACGTTTATTATACTTTTCGAATTATTCATTCCAAATAAATTTTTAACAGGGTCGATAAAAAATATTTAAATTATTTTATGATAAGATTGCACTATGATCTTAACATCGTTATCTAATTTTCGCTGTTTTTATTTGAAAGTTTGAACAAATTAAGCTTTGTGTTTAAATTCTTAATAGCGCTAACGAAAAGATAACATTTTGTTAAGAATCGAAGAAAACAAATATTTAGCAGTTATCCATGTAGTGTATTGTTCTTAAATTCGGAGAGAAACGTTTGGAATATTAATTAGTCAGTTGCTCATTATTATGTCTCCCCTGTTGTAATTCTCTTCCATTAACCAAAACAGAAGATATTAATATTTTTAATGAAGCGTGCCAAGGAGTGCTATATATTGAAAAGTCGTCTGAATACGGCTCGGCTACTCATTTATTTTAATAAATGTTTGGTAAGCAGAATATTCGGTTCAGTTGCTCCATTTGTTTTGTATTGTTAGCAAAATCAACATTACCAGCGAAGAAAACAAAACTTATATAATGTGCTTTAAAGCAGAAATTCAGCGCATTAATATGGCGTCATTAATTTGGTAATGAGTGGCAAAGAATAAAATGAAGGGAGATGTTGCTATCTACAAACTTTTGTTTAACAATGGTAATGGTTTCCAAATTACATTTTCTTAAAAGGTTTGTTTAGTCGAGTCAAGTGAGAAGAGAAGATGGTACCACGATAACAGATGAAAGACAGTTTTGTTTTGATAAGAATCGCAATTAAAATTAATTTGATGAATTTATTATGTCAATACTTTCGATATATGTAGAAATTCTCTTTGACTTAACTTTAAAATAGGAAAGATGAAGTCTCCAAAGAATCTAAATTTGCCTATTAATTTAAATAGACATTTTCATTATTCTCATAATCACATTTGTTTCTGCTCGTCATCTATCGGTTTAATTATTTAAAAAAATCAATTTCCTTAACTTTTACCATTGTAGTCTGTCAGGTAGTAACGATGCGAGTTTACTACTCTATTTTTACACGTAGAAATACACATTTTAAGAGATTTTTATAAATTTCGTTATTATAAGATCAAAACTTAGATAGATTTCGAAACTTAAAAATTTGTAATTTATCAGACTTAATCAAAAAATTCTATAAAAAGACCCAAAAGTTCTTATAAAGCTTTCATTATAAACGACAGTAGATCCTGTTAACAAATAATATATAACAACCGAAATATATCCTCTCGTACATTCGGATAATAAAATGTTTGAAGACAGGAAAGAATGGAGAGAAGAAAATCCGGCATTGAAGTTAAAGAGCTTCCAGCGCGGAAGTTGACAAAAAAACAAAAATGCCGCTTGTCTAATGGACTTGGACCGTGATAAAAAAAACATTGTAAGTAGATTGTCTGCAGCGGTACTAAATAATACACCACTAGCTTTACGCTACGTAAAACTACATTATCTAGTATAAGTTCGTGTTTAACACTCAAAACATTTTACGATCAACCTCTATTCAAACACGCAGTTAAATGGACTGATGCATCCGTTCACTCGTGAAAGGTCAACGTCTATATCTGTCTTATTTAGCTTGATTTATGATCCGCTATCGGAATGCCTTGTCCTGATACGATAGGGTTTGTCCAATCCACCTCCCGAGAGATTTAATGCTCCAAATAATTGGTTTCTGCAGGTGGATGATGTTTTATCCAGGTGGAAGGTCCCCTATGACGATTCGATATCCTCTTGTTAAATCCGTTTTAATTTTATCGCTTAAGGTTGCTCCATTTAAATGTGAATTATATGATAATGCTGCTGCTGCTGGTCTTTATCATATTTTGATGGAATGCTTTAGTTACACAATTTTTATTTTACAAGTTCTGCTGTTCGGATTCCGTCATTATTTAAATTTTATTTTTCATAAGTAGTTGATTTATTATTTTTCATTTATTTTATATTCTGATTTATTATCTTCACAAAGAATTATTTTAGTATTTTTAATGCCAATCCCAAATAAAATATTAAAAAAATATGATAAATTTAAATACAAAACTTCTAGATTCTGAATTCTATAAATTTTAGAATTATCTGTTATATTGAGAAATAATAAACACTTCTTGTGAAATTTATTAATTCAAAAAGTAAGAAATTTTTCTTTTCACAATATTCCAAAGAAAATTATGAATAAAAGTGAAAATTCAATAAAATATGATATTCCGATCTGGGAAGTTGTCGTCTTAAATTTATATTTAACTTTCAACATTTCATTGTTGCATTTAAAACCAACATTAACATTTATTCTACAATAATAAAAATCTGCAGTATATTTTTGAGATTTTCATTTTTAACAATTATTAATACTTTCTTCATTGAATTTTTCAGTGAGGTGGTCATTATTTTGATTTTTCTGTCTGAATATGCATTATTTTGCAAGTTATATTTTATAAAATTTCCTTATTCTAACATTTTAATTTAATATAGACTATATTCTATATTGCGTATAATTAGTATAGCGAAGCTGAGCAGCAAAGACAGTTTTACAGGCAGAGAGATAATATTAATTGTTAAAGATTTAAAACGATAAAATATTATTTTTTTGTTTAGAATATGTTTTTTTAATCGAAATTAATTACAGCACATATAATACTTTCGAATAATAAACTCAGGATTGACGTTTGTAAGGAATAAATAAGAAAATTGAGAGAGTAAAGAATAAGTTTCCATTCTTGACATGAATGCAATTAGGACTGAATCACGATTTCGTTAATGTGCATCTTAGTAATTATACTGCAACTACTCGGTGTAGGGTGTAATACTTGGTAATGACCTGTTACTGTTGCGAATTGTGAGGTATATAATAAACAACACCTAAACAAAGTTCTGGAAAAAAGCTGGAGATATAATTGTCATTATAATATTTGAGAAAAAAATCCAAATGTAGTGCAATAGGTAATTATATTTCCTTAAAGATAATTATTAAAAATAAAATAAAATTTATGATTATTTTTCAAAATTTTATTATTTGTCCAATCCGTAAGAAATGTCATTTGTTCAATTTTTCATTATTTCGATGTTTATCTATTAAGTGCTACGAATCGAGAATTATAAGAGGCAAATGCTTCGGGCAACATCTGCATGTATTCGCTATTCTCCTTGCAGGAAAATTTGAAATTATTCATAGTTTAATCAAGTTTGTGGAAGCCAAATGAGAAGAGGTACTAAAATTTCGACGTAATACGTGTCTGATCGTATTATATAGCAGAAGGTACTAAATTACAAGTACAGTAGTAGGTATAATCATTGAAGTTTCTAATCCCTAGGGGAGAAACGGCAATACGGAAGCAATTTTGAGTAGGAATTGGTGTCACATTTGTGATAAATGACACTGATGTCGACTCTCTCATTTCTTTGTTATACTTTCTACAACCTTGTTAAGTTAATTATTCTTTGTCGCATCAGGTACGCTATTACCAAAACACTAAAAGAGACATTACCAGATTAAAAATACTCGTAATAAACTGAATAGAAGTTCTCCTAATTATTTCTATGTTTAAATCATAAAAAGCCATTTTGAAACGGAAAATTTGGCTAAAAGTTTAGGGAAATTATTGCTCCAAATTTCATTTTTAAATTTTCCGTTTTAAAAAGTTTAAACCTGATAAAAATGTTTAAGTTTTAAATATTGTATAAATTTCGAGAAAAATGCGACGAAGAATTTCAGAGAAGATTTAAAATTTAAAAACAAGTAATCGGGTCCAGTTTCTATAGTCTTCATTAGCATGTTAATTATCAAACTGTAAGTTTTAATTATTTCATGGATAATTTAAAATAAAAAATATATACTGTCTACTTTCGATTAGAAATATCATTAATTTCAAGGATAAAGATTAACGACATTCAAATATGATGCCATTTTATAAAGAAAATAATAAATTATTTTACGTATTAAGTTATTTGTGAATTTTAAAATTTCAAAACGAAGTCGAAATTAATTCCAAAATTAATGCGCTTAAAGAATTAAAGTAAGAGAGACGTACGTATATATAAATCCTAACCATCAAACGAAGAATTTACATAATTATGTTATTGTTTAACATGTAAAAGCGTCTTCCACAAAATGAATTTCGATGGCAGAACATCGTAAATGTAGAAAGTTCGCCAACACACTCGCCACATTAAGTATAGTTTAGTTGCCAAAATAGCCACAAGAAACGGCCTCGTAATACTGTTTATCACTGACAGAAGACATGTTTAGAGCTAGAATTTGTTATAATCTTTATGGTTTATGAAATCCCTCGTAGTTATGGTCTTGTAGTACTTAGTGGAACGCGTTTGTTCGTGTTTACATAAGAAATACTTTTCCATCATAAAAATTACCGAAAATATCGAACTACGGATCTTATTCAAAAAATAAAAAAACGAAAATTTTATTCACTTTAGATATTTTTTTATTAGAAAAAGTGTTTAGCAGTTTCTCGAACACATATTGCGCTCAATATAATTAATAGATAATTAGTTTCTATAATTAAATTAAATGTAATGACTCGTACAGTATAAAATTCCACGACTTAAATTAGTATGCTGCATATTAATTTGAAAACAATGAATATCCTGACGCGATAATTTATTTAGTTTTAAAATTATTAAAAAATACTTATAGGCAAAACCGTTTGTTTATTATTAATTTTTATAAAATATAATCTTTTTTTCTTTTAAATATAGCCTAAGTTAGATGCCATTTAATATCTTATAAAGGTAAATTATCTGAATGTTGTAAATTACTTGTTTATTAAAAATTCTGTTTTTCTTTGTAACGATTTTATTATTATTATTAATATATCTTATTCAAATATATTTGTGATAGAGTTTAAAAATTACTAACTACTTTATTAAAATCTGTCTTATTGATTTCCATAAGCTAAAAAAATTATGCTGTAAGAACTGTTGGATAATTATTGAGTAAATATCTTATTTTTAATCAAGCCAAACTGAAAATAAAATCTTTTAGCCATATTTATAATTAACGAGACAGAAGAGCGAATTAAATGTGTTTATCTGAAAGTTGTTGCCAAAAAGAAATTTTATAGTACAGAATTTGCCAATTAGAAAAAAAATTTGTTTCTTTTTCAGTTTTTTAATCGTAATATTGAATTTTTATTTCGTGAAACTGTGTTGTAATTTTGTGTTGTTGTAAAATGGGATAAAACGTCAAATACTGTTTCTTTGACATAGGGTTAATTAATTCTGCCAAGCATTTCTCTATGCGCTTGGCAGATTTGTTGGACCAGCTGTTGACCGAGTGCAGGTGACATCTAAGTGGGATTCGACAGCTACAATTGCTTGTCATACTCTGCATCTTGGCGTTTCCTTCCGAATTCATATTCTTTTCATACAAATGTATATTAAATAATAATTCGCCAGTAATAACTTCTACTTTGAGATACTTGAAATATTAATATTTTTACTAGATGCATTCGAGAATTTTATTTTATACAAATTATTTTACTATAAATTTATACAGTGAAATTAAATAAATAATTATTATTTAAAATAATTATCGTATAATTTATAGAATTTTAAATCGATTTAAAATTAACTTTGCATTTCTCCGCCCTCCACCAAACGTAATTTAACGTTAAGTAAAATATTTCGAATTTCTCACGATTTTAATTAATTTAATTATTATTTAACTTTCCAGCCAAGGAAGGTTTTTAATCAACATTCAAAAATGTATGAAGAAATTATATTTTTTATGCCAGTTGTCGTTATTTAATTTTGATATTAATATTTTCCAAATACGTCTGTTTAGTTTTTCGAAAGTACAAAAAAAAAATAATAAAAAATAAAACGAAATAGATGTAGGCTCGAAATTGCATTCCCACAGAAGTAGGAAATGAAAATTCGATTTACTTGTTTTCACCAATGTCTAGCTTTAACAAAAATGAATCATTCTCGAAGGAAAATCAAGAATTCTCTAAAGAGCAAGAAAGTTGGTTGGAGATGACTTCGGGACATCCGAGAGCATTTAAAAGAACATTGGATCATTACGACGAGTGGCAATTAGGTGTTTACGGAGACAACTAGTAGTTTATATTTGAAGACAAAACAAGAAATACAGACAAGTTATAGGCTACCGATACCAGAATATTGGATTTTAATTAGCCATCATAAAGCTCTAGTAACGATACGTTATGCCCTCGACGTCTTTCAAGAAGAGAACTGTCGTGGCATTTACACGACTATTAACAGTTCCAAGTAGAGACGCAATTAGTCTTCTGTCAGAATCACTTTGGACAATGCCAGAATGTTTTATTAATTGCTAGATTTATTAAGTATTTTGCGTCAAGTAGTGCGAAAGTTTTCTGCACTTCACTTACACGATTCGACAGAAAGCATTTTTGAATAAAACATTCGTGTTTTAGAAATCTAGATTTTCACGCTGAATACAGTTACAGCATTAAATCCTTTTTACTAATAATGCATATTGCTGAGAACATTTCACAGATTAATTCTTAATGATGAAAATTTTTAACAAAAGACATTTTATTATCTTAATCTAACTAAAATTGAAAGTTATATTTTAATAATTTGATTACTGTCAATTTGCAAAACACGACGAAAATAAAATTCATTAATTTTAAGGAGAGAACTTTCCGAGAAGTAGTCACGATATTACTAATGAAATGTCTGGATTTTTTTACAACAAAGTATAATTTTTTTGTTTGTACAGTTCTGGTTTGACCCCGAGGCTAACGATACAATTGAGAAACTTTTGTAGACTTGTCAAGACGTTGATAATTGCTTTTCGAATGGTACAAAGAAGGCAAAAAACGATGCTGTAGTCAGACGAACAAACCAAAAATTGACACTCATGTTCTATAATCAATTCTAACGTTTTGACTGAACTTATAGTCGAGCAAAATCAAAGCAAATAATGAATAAATAATCCGTTTTCGAACAGGAGTGCTAAGCATTATCGTGGAAGATAATAAAGGCTTTCTCTTTGGTGGATAACAATACTGTCGTAGTGCTGTTTATAAAACCTTCATTTCCTGAGTGTAATTACGGTAGACATTCGTGCTTCGCTTCAACTCATTAGCTTGAGTGAAATGCCGAAAGTAAAGGCTGTTGAAAAACCATCGATTAAACTCCTAGTTGAGTAAGAGCGGAAAAAACTGTTTCTAATCAGGAAATGGGCACGGGAGGTTGTTAGTCGAAGTCTCGAAGTAACAACACGCAACAAACGACAGATCTTTGGAGTTCTTGGATAATTTTAAATTTTCGTTTTCCTCTTTCGCATTGAAACAAGGCAAAGAATCTTAGAAAAAGAAAAAATACTTTTGTTAGAATCAAACGGAAAAATGGTTCATTTGAGTGTATCATTAAGCGAAAATTTCCTACGCATTAAAAACTCCTTTAGAAAAATATTCGGATTTAATTTAACAGATTTTTTGAATTTACTTATTAAATTTCGATAAATTTTCTTTTCTAATATATGCATTTTATTCTGACTGTTGGTTCGCACAAAAGCGTAATAAACTCCATTAATACGCTTCAATAGATCAGCATTAATATTAATATTATTCGATGTAAATTTCATGTTAATAATTAAATTTTAAACTTATCTTTAAACATGTAATTCTATTTTGCTTCTCTAAAATATATCCTTATCAACTCGACTTTCGCTTTTTATTTATTCATCGCCCTCTGTCGAAAGTTCTATATAGAAAAGTTTCTATTTTACAATTTAAATAAAAGCGTGAAAATTTAATTTTTACTCTGTATTTCAGCAATGTAATTTACCCATTAAATTAGCTCTAACTTCGTTTAGTCGTAAACATTGCTAGATAGCTTAATTAGAATAATTCTTCTGAATATCTGATTCTATTTTCAATTAATATATAATAATAATATTTTATAAAAATATCGAATTATACATATATATGTTAATCTTACGATATAAAGACATAAGGTTATAGTAGTACAAGTAAATACTTTATAAATTAATTATCGACTGAAACTGTAAACTGAAATTTCTAAAAAGAAAAAAAAAATACCGATAATTTGGTGAAAATATTATAAAAATGAATTGGTTAGTCTTAGATTAAAATTTATTGGTTGTCTGATCTTTGAGAATTTTATCCATTTAAAATTTTGATTCTATAAACAATCTTATATGGGCAAACTTTTATCAATAACTCATAAGATGAAGCTCTTAATAAAATATACTTCTCGTAAATTTAGAGTTTTCAATGAAAAGCAGAAAAAAAAAAGAAAATGTTTTATTGTTATCCATGTAAGATTAACACCTGGCTACGAAAATACATCAAATATATTTCGGATGACAATCTCGAAATTTAACACTCGAATACTATTTATATTCTAGCTGTTCTCCTTTATCACGAAAGGTCAACCTAACGCATTAAGTTATTTCTAGTCTAAGTTGAGAAATATTTATTTTTTGTTGTTCAGAATTGAGTAAACAAAATAGAAATATGATCGTTATTAATAATCACAATGAAAGTACTGTACATTGAATATGATGATAAAGAATAGCTAATCAATAATTCGTAATTAATATAATGCTATATACGGTTTTATGATATAATACTAAATATGGTATTAAAGTATATGTGTTTATATCTTCATATCTCGAAAGCATTTGATTTTAAATGAATTTCATATTCTATAAAATGTTAGCGTGGTATTTCAGCCAAATGAAGTAAATATATCCGAAGTGAAATAAGCGAAATTAACGAAATAATCTTGGTTTACACTGGAAAAATCACAAAATTTATTTTAGATAATAAATTGATTGAGTGTAAAATTAAATGGCTGGAAGCTTTAATAAATCTTTTTTACAATTTTCTTTTGAAAATAAGTATTTTTCGAAAGAGCTGTTGATTTAATTTATCAACATTCCTTGATAAACAATAAATATTATAAGCGATTATAGTTTAAAAGTGGATTCTCTCTTTTTCAAAAATAAAAAAAGTTTGAATGTTTTGCATTTTTAAAGTAATATAGATAATTTTTATGATTAGTTTACAATGAAGACTGTTATAGTGTATTTTGCAATTTAAAATAATTTACATAAACATCACTATCACTAAACACTAACTTAAATACGAATTACTACACTGTCACAATATTATTGTTTCTTCTTTTCCGTACTCAAATATCTATATTGTTTAGTCGATAAAATTGATTTAAATAATAAATTTTTCATTACGAAAACTCTATTATCGACATAATTTAATTCTTTATATACAAATATTTACTATTTTTTTATTTGCACAATAATAGCAGAATTATTTCGTAGCAATTGTTCGTGCCTAAACAATCATCAGTTTAATTTATAAAACTGATTCTCAATGTGATATCAATGTTAAGCATTTTTAATATATTGTTCAAATTTAAAACTGATAAATTTATAATTAAACGTAAATGTTTGAATGTTAGTCTAGATAAATTTAATATTCTGAAAATAATAATCAGATTGAAAAAATAATTAACGTATAACTATTTTTTAATCTGTCCTCGATAGTAGTATAGTAAAGTAGAGTAAAAGACTCGTCGAGTAAGAATATTAAACAATAATATTTTTTTGCGATTAGTGGCAGGTAACAGACCTGGCATGAAATGTGATCGTGTGATAAGTCATTGTATTTTAGACATGTTTTCTGTGAGAGCTTCGAATAATACTATACTCAGTATGATGTAAAGTAAGTTTTTGAGTCATTTGATGATGCTATCGTCATTTTAAGAAACCGTGTCAAACTTTCGGAATGATGAATATCTAGGAATTATTATTTTGCTTGAAAAAACCGTTGAATAGAGTTTGAACACAGATAAGTTTTCATTATCTCCGTTCGCTCTGTAAGGGATACTGTTAAGTTATCTGATATATGATACTGTGGGACAAGATTACGTTATTAATGATGGAGCAAAATACGTAGTGGGTACTCATTCCACCTTAACTAAAAGTTAGATTAAAATATAAGATGAATTATAAAATATTCATTTTAAACTTTAAAATAAAAACTTTTATTATATTATTTTACAGATAATAAACACAAACAAAGTAGCCAATACAGAACTATTACAAACAAGAAAAATTAAAATTGAACAAATAGTCAAATTTTAGCAAAATTTTTTCTTACTTATGTGATTCTTAATGGCACTATATATGTATTTTTTCATAAAAGATTTTTATATCATAGTTTAAATTGCTGTGAAATTTTATCCGTTTAATGGGGAAAGAGTATCTATTTGTTCCTTTATTGTAAATAATGTAAAGTGATGTAAATAATAAATTTACATTACTTATATTTCTTTGAGAAAGAATAATGAGAAAATATATATAAATGCACGAAATTCACCCAAATTTCATGTATACATATAACTTATTACGACAAATTTAAAAGTTTTCAAACCTTAAGTGAAGGCTCCTGTCCCCTTTACTCTATATTCGCAGCATGTTTTCAATTTTACGATTATAATGTTAAATAACGATATTTAAATTTTGACTAATGATAATTATCCATCTTTCCCGAAGAATAATTTCGATAATAACTATAAATAAAAAGCAATTTTTGTGAATACAAACTTAATATAATCCAATGACTACATTTAAAAAGCGTACTATATAAGTTATGTCTTTTAAACACAACTCATTTGTATCATTTCGGTTGGGCTCCTAAAAAATGAATAAATATGGCGGAATGAAAATTTTTCACCATCTGGATAATTTAATTAAAGTCACTGGATTTATTATATTTTCTTAATATACGATGCTATAGACATTTGTTTATTATAAGAATTATTCTTCCTCTGGATGAAGTATAAAGTTTATAATTTTCTGATAAAAAATAATAAACATTGGTCGCAATATGATATATAGTATTTTTTATAAGGCTGCATTTGAAATTTTTTAATATGAAGTTATTATAACTATAATTCATATTCTGATACCATTTTTTATCCAATGATTTTTATTAGGTTATTGATATTTATGCCTATAGTTTCAGGAAGAAATTTATTTAATCATGAAATATTCCATTCCATTAAATAATAGTGTATAAAACAACAAACAACAATAATTGTAGTGCTCGATTCTTTAAAAATATTTTTTCCTATAATATTTAATGCAAATATAGATATAGTCCTTTATGCTGAACTCTCTTCTAATGCCGTACTTTTATGAAAGTTTCTTACATTCCTTTAAATGATGTGCAAGATTTAAAGTGCTAAGATATCATGCTAAATATTAATGACGACAGAACTTTTAATTCGTTTCATTTCAATATCTATAACTTCAATAAAAATTCTTCAAATCTCGAAATATATAAAATTTATGGGAATAATTTT
Source organism: Olivierus martensii (assembly GCA_000484575.1). Taxonomy (NCBI): domain Eukaryota; kingdom Metazoa; phylum Arthropoda; class Arachnida; order Scorpiones; family Buthidae; genus Olivierus; species Olivierus martensii. The sequence goes on from AYEL01071467.1 coordinate 29,490, forward strand.
TAATTCATTTTATCAAGGAAAAAATATGAATTCACCTGATAAAATTCTTAAATTTGATACTCTCTCTTTAATTATTCGATGAGAAAGAATTATGCTGAATATTCATAATTAAAAATATTAAAACTTTTTTATTTTTGGCTTACCATTTTTTATAAATTAATCTGAAAACAAACAATTTATAGAAATTATTCCCAAAATTTATGTACGATTTTCACTGGATTAAATCTTTTTTCTTTGATCGTGTTCATCTTTTAATATTTTGTGCAAATAATTTTCTTTTAAAAAGATATCGAGATAACATTTTTCTAAGTATTTATTTGTATTAGGATAATACTGGAATTATTTAAAAAAATAAAATTATTCGCCATTAATTTCGGCTATTTGACTCGAATCAAATATACCTAACATTTTTGATTCCGTTTTATCAATGACAATATTAATTACAGAAAGTATTTCGATTTTTATGAATATAAAAAATAAGATACTCGCATTTGATGTTTTGCAATATCAAGATTAACATCTATTTGAATACACTGAGAAGACAGTACGATGCTCAACTAATTATTTTTTTAGAGATCACATTGAAATGTTAAATTTCTATCATTCGGGAGCAAAATTAATTCTATTCGAAAGCAAGAGATCGTTCATTTAGTACCTTAGGATAGACAATTCATTGTTTATGCAAATGATCAACCAGGGGCGGATAGAAGATTCTGATTCGGCCCGAGGGATTTTTTTCACTAAAGTGGCCCAAAGTATAAAATGTTATTTACTTATTTTTATTTATATTTTAAAAATCTTTCACATATTTTATTTTTATTTGCAGTGATATAGATTACGATTTATTATGATTATTTTACAACTATTCTATTATTATAGTAACTATTCGACTATTTTAAAAATTTTATCTTATTTTTGCTCGAATGCTTAAAAAAATAACAAATTTCTTTTAATTTTTTAAAAAAATATTTCTTCTAAAACTGAAATAAAATCGTCGATTCTCAATGGAACTATTGGCTAATAATAATTATATTGCAGCCAGAATAGTATCTGAATTGAATCGTTTGATCGAAGATGGCATAATAGGTCATAGAATCGCCTGGCAGTCCTACTGCAGCTGAAGATGACGTCGAAGTTAAATATGAAAAGTCATTGTTGAGAAGTTATAAGCTTTCATCGTCGTTGATAACGAGACATACAAATAAAATAAATTCGTCATCTGTATAGACAAATTTTTAAATATATATATATATATATATTATGCGAAATTCTAAAGATCAAAGAATTATATAAAAAAATTTCAATAACGGAAATTGTCATGGAATGAAATTCAATTTAAATTAGATTCTTAATGATTTAACTGTACGTTATTAATAAAAAAACGGAAAGTGTGCATCACAATTTATATATTAATTATTTATTTACAAGAAAATATTATTAATCTAATCATCATAATTCGAATGTTATTTTAACTAAACAATAATTAATAATTGTACAAACTCTGCAGTTTCAGTTTTAATTTTTTTGATATTTTTCTTTATGAACGCTATAGATTTATTATAATATATACTTTAAAGTGGCATTTTTACAATAAGGCTTACTAAATGATATTTTTTTTAGTAAATAAAACCATATCAATTCAAAACAGTGATTAATAGTCAAAATAACTAAACAATATATATATAGAACATTTATTTTATTGTAAATTTTATTAATATACTATATAGAATTTGAAACATCTTTTATTAGTTAAATTTGCAACTCAAATTTGTTTCTCTTTATTATCTCTAATATCGTTAATCCGGACGACCAATTTTATTAGTCTGGATTTGCTAAGTTTTACTGCATTTTAAATGCTACAGAATGCAGTTTATATTATGTGTTGCGTATGATGGAAATATATATATATATATACAAAAGAAATTCATTTCTAAAAATATAAAGAATATTTGTTTTTGGAAATTCTTAATATTTGCTTTCGTAATTTCTTTCATATATATCAATATGTGTTTTCCTCTAACTGACATCGACTTTTTTTATAGATATTAATTTCTAATTCATAATCTTGTTCTTTTCGTGGTAGGCTTAAAAACTTCTCTTTAACACTTTATCGTTAAGCGATATTAAGAATAGCTAGCATACTATGGTCACCAAAGTTCCTTCAGAATCAGAAGTTATAATGACACTAACAACCCCTGTAGGCCTTTTCGTTTTCCGCTCAGTTTAAGAGTACCGCTGCAGTCTGTTGCGTCTTTTATTCAGAATGTCTCGAACGAATGTTGACATAACTAGTGGCGACTAAAACCCCGAAGAACGGAGAGTTACGCATCTACATATAGCCCCGAGATATTCACGTCCATCGAGAATTATAAAGGAAATTGCCAGTTTTTCCTCTGTATCCTTGGAGGATGCCATCGTTGATTCATTTTTGCTTCATTAAGGGCCGTTTGATCTATTGGAGTGACTCCACGGGTGTACCTTGGACACCGACAGACTTTACTGTTCCGTATTTACTTCTTTAATTAAGGAATTGTAAACTTCTAGCTGCGAATGTTAAACCACTATCTTTCAAGATTAGATAAAGCATTTTAAAACCAAACTAAACTTTAATTTTGTGAATGTTTTCACTTCAAAATGCAAATGGTTTAATTAACAAACTGAGTTGCAGTTTTATTTTACTTGTTTTTTAATTAACTTATTGTTTATGATTGCGAGAGGAAATAGTTTACATTAATTGTTAATTTCAGTTTTTAAATTAATCTACAGACAGTTGCAGTTTTATTTTACTTGTTTTTTAATTAACTTATTGTTTATTATTGCGAGAGGAAATAGTTTACATTAATTGTTAATTTCAGTTTTTAAATTAATCTACAGTATAAAAAATTATTTTATATTTGAAAATCATAACAGCGTTTTTATATATAATGTACGCATATATACTTATATATATATATATCTTCGAATTCTTTTACACGAAGAATAAATTTTGAAATAATTACGTATTTAGCTAATGAAATTTATCGTCTATCGCATCTACTCGCTCGCTCGATGTCCGAAACAAAATTTAAAGTAAAATATCAAAATATTCATTAATTTAGAATTTTTTAAAGAGTTAAATTTAGATTGTCTTTCTCATAAATTATTGGGTAATTTACAACTAATAATGATTTAACCATAGGCCTGTGTATTTAATAAAAAAAAATAAAGTAGTCTATGCATTATTGTAAAAAATTTAAAACATTGAAATGAAGATTGGGATCAGATGCTGTTATTTTACTTTTTTAAATTTCGAAATCTTATCACAAAAAAATTAAATATACACAATTTTCAACTTCTGAAAGATCTCTCTCGATTAAGCTGTATTCTGTTCTATTTTACTATTTTCACTTTATTCTGTTATGATATATTGACAGAAAGTATCTAAGTTAAACGCATTTAGAATTTAGATGATAATTTTTTTTATTATTTATTTATATTATCTTCATCCTTAATCATTAATTTTTAATAAAATTTTACAATTTATAATTAAAAAAACAAATTTTTCATATTAATACGATATCCATAAAATTTTTGATGAACAGAAAATATATATATTCACTATATAATTTTCACGAAATCCATACTTTCAGTAAAAAGTATAGATCGTGTTTGTCGAACAAAGTGGACAGTATGAAAAACGTTAATTATAAAGCTGACCAGTGTTCCATGATCCTGTGATGGAATGACATTGGGAATCTATTTGCCGTGGAGTGATCACCCGCATCAATGGATCTCATTGATTACATTGAGGCAAAGAGCAAATAGATCAGACGATGATGATAGTGCAATAACAAAACCAGATAAGTTCTTAGTAAATGCGAGAAATGTCATTTCTTATATTCAGCATCCGATATCGCGCTCTTTATAAAATGAAACATATTTATAGAAAACATGAGGCAAAATATAGGGAAAGACATTCTCATCTATTGAGAATTCTTATCATAGTAATCATGCAAACAACAAAATATGTATAATTTATCAAGGCAAATAGCGAGAGATAAACATCATCGCTAAATTTTCTATCTAAAATAAGTGAAAATGTAATCGACGAAGAAGAAAATCTGAACAGAATAGAGTAATTTATAAATATTTGGAAATTATATTTGCTAAAAATATGTAATAAACTTTTTTATTAATAAAAATCTTTATCTCTTTGTTCGAAGCTCGTAAACATGTCTTGTTTTTAATAATTGAAATTTTAAAGTTTTCGAAAAGTTCTTTATTTCGCTGTAAGAATAAATTACAAATAAAAATAATTATAAAACATAATGAAAAAGAATTGTTTCGAAAATGACAAGATGGATTTGAAATTTCATTTAGAAAATAAATTATTAATTGATTTCTGTTTATTCTTACAAAAACATTTCTTTTTAGTTTCCTTCGCTGTTTGTAAGATTTATTACAACAATATCAATAAACAGTTATGGAAGTAGCCAAAAGAATTTTTAAAATTATATATTTCTTCGTTAAAATTATTTTTACTAGAAGTTATAGTTAAAAAAATATAATGGAAATAATGCGATTTATTATTTTCTCTTTTCAAAATATTTCCCGTTTGGGAATTCAGATTTCTTTTTAGATTGAAAACTTCATTTTTATCACAGAAATGATGTTTGCAAAAATAAAATTTTAGATTACTTGTAGATGTCGAAATATAAATGTATTTTTTCCAAAATATCTAATATGTAAAGTGTGACGGGAGAAGATGACCATTTTGTTTTCGGCTCGGATCAAATTTGAATATTTTCATTTCACATTTCAAAATTTTAAACTGACAAGGGTTTTTATAGACATAACACTGCGACATGCATCGAAATAACCATCGCTTCGTGATTTATAATTTTTTAAAAAAGTTTACAATTAGACATCTTACTTTTTTACTTTATAATTGTAAACTTTTTAATTAAAAACTTTCGAACTTATCAATAAACACAAGTTTTCGAGTCACGTTCGAGTTTTATTTTTAGTGACATTTTTAAAGACGATAAAGAATTTACTTAAATAGTTCCTTCACAATATAAGAAAAAGTCACTGATATTTGAATCTGTGTCTGTATTTTATGTAAAATAATAAATTCATACTTTTTCATGTTTTTCGTGATTTTAACATTATCACATTTTAATAATAATTGATATCATTAAAATCAATAAGATATCAAAATCATAATGTTCAATAGGTAAATTCAACATTTATGATTTTGATAAATAATTATGATCATAATCCGGAAGAACTTATAAATTCAAAATATTCTTAGTTTTTATTAAATAGAACAAAACAATAATAATATCATGAAGAGTGGATAGCACTCTATATAAATATGATCCAGAAATATCTATTCTTTTTTGAGATCTCCAAATTGAGGTTTCTTTTATATGAATGATTACGCGTTAGGAAACGTATATTCAAAATTTTTTCTCTGTCCCACCCATTGGGATTCATAAGACATACGCATATACAGTTAGCTTCATAACAACAACAACAAAACATCAAAACATTCAAGAGTATGTAACAAAAGTTCTAATGGGCCGATTTATATGCGATTTCTTTTAAATGAAAGAGCATTAAGGACTCTAACTTGCATTTTTATATTTATATTGTTAGCTATAATATTTCATATAGAAATTTGCATATCATTATTCAATTTTTGCATTCGCCTTTGTTTAAACTCTAGTTGTTTACTTTCTGTTAGATCTAAATTATTAAGAAAGCGCTTTTTGCAATTTTTCGAATGTTTTATCTGATAGTGAAAATTTTATGATAACGTCAAAAACAAGCGTGGCGATATTTGAATAAATTTGATGATTTTTATGATTTTCAGTAATTACAGGGATGTAATTTGGCAGTAGAGCGTATCTCAAAAATCGTGTAAGCAATATTTCTAATTCAATTACAATATTCTATATTTTATAAATTTTGTATTCTAGCTATATTAATAGTTTTTGGCGAGAAATTTACAATAATGTGCGTATTTTTAGCTATTTTATCAAGTTTTACCTTCTTTAATATCTAAGCAACCACAAATAATATAAAAAGTGGTATTTAGATAATCTCTTTTCTTTTAATATCTGAGAATGTAAACTATTAAAATGCAATATGCTTGACAATACGCCGAAGATATTAATTGCATCTACTATATTATTAGATGTCTTTATATGGTGTAATGAAATGGCATTTTAATCTCATCAAATTTGGTTAAACCAAGATTGATGCGGGTATTCAAAGCAAAATCCTCGAATATACTATCTTTAAAATTACAATTTTTCTGAGTCTATGGCTATCGAAAAATTTGCGTTTAAAGTTAGCGCCACAACAAAATGCCATTTTCTAGCAGGCCATTTTTAATGTTTTTTGAAAGGTTATTATGCAATCATAATTTTTTTTTTGTGAAATCGTAGCATTATAACTAACCTACGAATATATTAAACAATTTTTGTATATAGATTTCTTTAGATCCAGTTTTACTTTAAATCATATATATATAACATTTCATATATTATATAAATACTATATGATGAATTGATACAATATAATAAATTGTAATAATTTTAATATCAAAATCTGTCTGAAAAAATCACAAAAAAAGAAGAGATCTAGAATGAAAAATGTTCTGTCGGAGTAAAAAAAATGAATATGAATTTTAAAAAGTTTCACTGATGAAAAATAGAAGGTTAAGAGAATCTTAATGCTTTATATGTTTTTCTTTTGCAAATTATTTTTCCCTGAAGACTTTTGAAAGTTTTAAGGCAGGATAATAACAAAAGCGTAATTTTACGGTTAAATAATTGAAAAGTACGTATATCGCGTCCAAATTTTCGTAAGTGCAGTTATTGCTTTTAAATTCTGCTTTTTTAAATAAAATTGAATATCGAATTTTATTGAACTAAGCTGGTCGAAAATTTTTCATACTTCCGTGTAAAATTGTGCGAGGCTGTAAACTAGTTAATTGTACGCTATTGAGCAATTTTGCCATCGTTTGAAATTTCCTAAGCATGAATCAGTTGGCATAAAGCTTTCTATAGTGAATTAGTTATAGATAGAATTGACAGAATGAATTGTTAAATGATCAAATTTTATTTTAATGCGAAAATATTTAATTATAAATGTGGACGCGGAATATGCTTTTCACTAACTTAACTATAACAAAAGAACGTTTTCGCTAAACTTTCAAAAATCTTCAGGGTCAAAATAATTTGCATAAATTTTGAATTTTTAAGATATAATATCTAAAAATTTCCAAAAAAAAACATAAAGCATTAAGGTTTTCTTGTTCTCTCATTTTTCATCAGTGATATTTTTTAAATTCATATTCGCTTTTTTATGCTTCGATAGAGCATTTTTCATTCTAATATTATATAGTTCTATAATAGCAAAATTATAAACACAATTGATAAAATACAGTAATTCCTGTATAAGAACAAAAAAATGAAATTTTTCTGATAGCGGCTTTTATATACCGGATTATAAAATATCAAATTAGAAAAGTGTGATTATATGTATTTTATTACATTATGCAATTTTCGAACCAATTCGAATTTTATTTTCAAACTAGTTTGCTTATCTATAATACAAATGTAAATTAATTTATCTAAATAAGTGTGATTTTTATGCAACAGTATTCCACTGTAAATGCTACTACTCATTCTTAAGTGTCTTATATAGAATTTTGTATTCCTTTGAAGAATTTTGTATTCTTTGCTTCTGTTCTCACGTATTCCATAGCAAATTTCAATTTTTCCTGGCACCGGAATTGTCGGATCGAAGTCCTGAAATATATTTTTGGCATTTATTCTATGAAAATACCATATATCTTACGTAAAATTTTATCTCTATCCAACCCAAAGAAAAATGGCGGATTTTTCGTGAATCGGGATAAAAGTCCATTTTTAATCACGTGACAATACGGTTAAATCGAAATGATAGCGTAGCAACGTTTTCTTTACTCTATCCATTTCGCACTATATAGTAGGTTTTCTCTAAGCTGATCTCATGGTGATCGATAATATTTGCTTTAAAAGATAATTGCGATAATTTTGAGACGAAAATCCTAACGCTTATTTAAAATTTTCCAATGGTTAAGATAGCAAAAGTGATTCTACGAGAGTATCCATATTTTCTTTTTTTTTAGCGGACTTAAAGTAGGAAATGATGAACGAGCTTCTGTGACCACACGCTGAAATACTAACGAACTAAAGAAAAATAGGCTACTTCCCCGATTCACTCTAATTTTAAAAATAATGCTATTTCACAGATATAATGCGGCATAAGAAATTCTTGAAATTATTTTGCATGTTTCCGTAATTCGTTATTTGATAAATATTAACAAAAAAAGCAAGCTTTAAGTGTATCGGTTATACATAAATCACAAAATCCAAATAATTTTAATCAATAATTTTCAGGTTTTTTTTAAATTTTTAATACAGTTTGTTGTTTGATGTTAGTCAATGCAAAAAACAGTTTGAAGAATAAGATAGTTAAAAATATATAGGTAATTTTGTATATCGACTTATTAGTTTAGCGAGCTAACTAATGATGTAAATAAGTTCTAAACACCCCGTTACGTTAAGCATTTCCTAATTTTGCATTAAGTAGTCTCCTAAACCGTTAGATGTATTATCGACACGTACCTAACAAAACTTTCTCATTTTATGGATGACTGTGTCGTGCTCTGAACTGTTCGATGCACAGGCAATCAGAATACTGGACTAATTACAGCTGCACTTGTAATGCGGTCGATTTACAATTGTTGTTTTTTTTATATAGGCCCTACTGTATATACAACCACATCTCTCCCAACAGAGTAGAAGTAGCCTCACGTATCGGTAACTCCAGTCATTTTTTGCATCTCAAATCCACCAACAAAAATTTCTATTGAATTACAGTTGTTTGTTGTTATTAAATTTTTCTCGTGGTTGGCACAATTTTTACGAAAATCGATATCCTTAAATGACTTCAAATTCATTGAAAGACACTCGTAATTATTAGATTGATTCCAAATGTTTATTTTTATTCTATTAAGATTAAATTAAGATTGGTTTATCCGAAAAACTGTTATTTTGGATTCTGATATATGTAAGTTAATCGATTAAGAAATCATCTTCGAGTTGGATAAAATGTGTCAATATTATCCATCAGACGTAAACCAACTAGATAATAGCGTAAATCAAAACAGCCGAAAGGTGAAATGTTAGTTTGAAACACATCCACAAACTAAGAAAATTTATTATAGATTAATTTAGCGAATCGTTCCATCAAATTTATGCATTATAATAATAACTTTATGGAATGTAGAATGGCAAACAGCTTCCATGTCACAAACATACACAAGTCGTCACGTATTCATATCTGCAGAAACATTAACATGTTGTCTTTGGGTTTATGCCAGATACATGAGTTGCGAATTACAATATTTGATCATTTTGTGAATTGCCTGTGATAATAATGGAATTAAATCGAATAGTTGATCCGAACTGGTCTAATTAACAGTAATTGCTTCTTTTTGCTCCTCTCTCTATAATTAATTAAATAAATGAAATTCGGAATGTCTGATAGCAATTCACTGATGCTTGAAGATGCGTTGTTTTGTAACTTTAATTCACTGTTTGCATTTAGAAATATATCTAAAACTACTTCATTGGATAAACCATTTTCCTCTTTCGGTCGACGTATTTTTTGTGCTTTTTACGGACATTATGATTAGAACAGCTACGCCATAAACCATTTGCGAGTGTCATAATGCGACCTTTATCTGTGTTGTAGTTGTTTAATAATACCTTGGCTTTTAATCAGATTATATGCTAACAGTATTTTATCTGGTATTTTCATTCCTGACGTATTTCATTATTCTTCATTCAACTTTTCAAAATTGTTTGGGCTTTAATAAATTATGAATAATAATTTTCTTTATAAGTCGACTTGAGTGACAGATCAAAACGATCGATTTTTACATTTCGTGTTTTGAACTTTAATCTTCTATAGAGAAATGCTGTCACTTCTACCTTTCGTTATTAGCTTAGGCACTGACAGCAGTTCTGCTTATGCAATTATCTTGTCCGTCAAAATACATTTGTCCATTCCGAAGCCCGTTATCTAAAATAGTTTAACTCGATCAGCCGTTGTCAATAACGAATTTATTAAGACTAATACTTTATAAAGGTCAACCATGGCTTCTCTCACCTTTATAAAATAAAGCATTCCTATAAATACTAATCTTCGCCATCGTCGAATAAAATAAATATTGCAACGTTGAAATTATGTGGAAATATAGTTTGTTATATCCTTCTTTAGTTATCTATAATAATATTTTATAAATTATGCTGATCTTTATCAACAGTATTCCATTTCTAAAACTTTTTTTCATATTTCTATTCCTTCAAAATAAAACATTTGGTATTATGAAATACCAATAAAAATCTTATTTTTTTTTCTAAATTATTATTATACTATTTTTATCAGTTAAGCAAATTTGATTATACATGATATTATTTGTATAGTAGTTATACGTAAAATTCTGCTAATATCGAATTTTATGATCGGACCATTTCAATTTTTCTTGTTTGATGATACATATACTTATTGCTATATGTTTCTGAACTGAATCCTTTTTACTGATTGCAATAATCTGCATAAGCATATGTTAAGCAATTTTTTTAATATTTTGCACTGTTATTTGCGGGCTTAAGTAGAAAAAATATTATAATATTCATATCAAAACTATACAGATCTTGACTATAATAAAATAATACTATCGAAGAGCGTTTTTGCTTATTCGATAACGATATTTTTATATGTATCTAATCATAAAAGTTGTTTAATTCAATTATTAAAAATTAAATTATTTGATTCTTAGTATATAATATTTATAAAAACCATCTTAAAAATATTATCATCAAAATAATTTTATCAATAATTAAATGAACGGAACTTAAAAGCAAAATTTTAAAGAAAATTTAAAGAAGAATCCGTTCTAAGATTTCAATATTATTATAATAAAACAAGAACAGAAAATTAATTATAACAATATGTCAAATTCCTAAATTTTTTATAATGAAATTTTTCAGGTTTAAATTATATGAAGTTATTTAAATTCTTCTTCAAAATTCTCGAGTGGAAAAATGAAGTTTAAAGCAACAAAGAATTTTCATGGTTGTTTAATTTACAAAGTGAAATAGTAGTTAAACGAAATCTATACGCTAAAAATAGACGATAATTTAAATTCCTAGGCAGTAAGGGAATGCTGTAGATCAAGAAAGCGTAATTGAGACAAGCTGCTATTAATTCCGTTTTAGTGGTAGATGTTTATGCGATTCACAATTGTTAACTGCACACAAGGATAGTATTGTTAACCTTTCTTCGATTCCCAGATATATGTATGTCTACTTACTGTAATTATAAGTACGATAGCTCTCTCGTGGTGTCGATAAAATATTGACAATTCTCAGAAAGTTGGAAATGTCTTCCTTCCGATATTTTATATTTTTATCTTGTATATGCATTTATAGAACAAATTTCGACCAACTATTCGCTAATCCTGGAAAATTTTAGCCGAGGCATAAATGTTACCATTCGTCATTCCTTTCACTGATAAAATTCAAAACAGACGAATACATCAGAATTGTACAGCTTTTTTTCGCGTTGATGTGCAACAGAAATAAAAGAAACTACTTTTTTATGTATTTCTGCCATCTGTTTTTTATCATCTGTGGTTAGATCGGTAGCTCTTACGTCTTGTCATAAAGTCTGATATCGGGATCTGACATGGTTCCAACTTGTGGACCGTTATCCAGTTGTAAACAGGCTTCTGGACCTTCATTGGATACATTTTTATTGTGTTTCTGAACTTCCAGCTTGTTGGTCAATAACTTAACTTTTCTGAAACCGCATGATTCCTCGTTCGTGTCAATGAACCGCCTTTTTTCCTTCTGTTTCCAGAGTTGTAAAGAAGCTATGTTTCTGAAAAAATTACGATATAGAAAATATATACTGTATATTGCTTTCTTAGATTTTTTTCTCGGTACACGAATTCAAAATTTGTTTTTCATATTTAAAATAAGTAATAATTCTTTAATTATTTCATTAACTTCTTTACTAAATGATGTTATCTATTGAAAGCTTTTAAGGAAGATGTTAAAAACATCTGTAAAATTATTTTTAAATAGTTGTAAAAAAACAAGATTTATTTTTATTTTAAAATTTTCTTAATTTGCGAAAAAAATAAATATTTATTTTTTTCATTAATGTGGAAAAAATCTTATATGATAAAATGAAAATTATTATTCGTTTTTAAATATTTCAATAGATTATACAGAACTGTGTTTGTCTACTCGAATACTTTTTAATTAAATAAACATTAATTTAATTAACGAAATAATTTTGAAAATAAAGATGTAAACTAAATTCCAAGTTATTCCTGATATTTTCGAAATTTCCATTTTTAATTTACTAAAATCATCATTCACATATTTCGCCAGTATATAATTTGTTCACTTCTATGAATGATGTGTTTGTTCGTCATTAGGTAAAGTTTATTCATTTCTATAATTAAAGATATAAAATTAACTAAGAAATAAAAGTTTTATTTATTTGAATTTATGAATAAGAGAAGAAAAACTGTAGAAAAATTTATATAATTAAAGTTTTAATATTTAGAGAGAACTTTTTTTAATATTTAATAATTACCATCTTATATTTAAGACGCAAGTTTGCTAAATAAAATGCCAACTTTAGTTTCGGAAATAGAATCATACGCTAACTATTATTGTAAAACATATTTTATATTTTTAGTAGAAATAGGTAAATTAGTTTCTCAGGTAATTTGAGTATAATGTGAAATGTTAAGATTATACCATAAACTACTGTAGTAGTTTAGTTTATGGCATGGTGGACAAGTAGATGACGTCTCTGAAATATAATGATTTACTTAAGAATTCAAAGCGTTCTGTTCCTTACTAACGATGTAAACATTTGCCTAAAAGAACAAGAAGCTTGCTTTGGTCAATACGAATTGAGTGTTAAAGCGAGGACCTTTAGTGTCTTTGCAACAAGAAATGGGTTGGACTTTCGTCAGAAGAAGACAAGTAGGACATCCTCTTGATGAAGCTCGCGTGCCAGGTGGCAGTTCCCGTGACCTCATAACCACCCTAACTTCTACTCTTCAATGATGAGACAAATTGCAGTAGGGTGTGTCCGATCACTCTTCTGAGCGAGAACTAGAGATACCGTGAAACATGCTGATCATTATATGTTTGAATGAATATGAGGACCGTACGGTTCCTTTCATACCTTTAACCAATGAAATTTGTTACCCAAGCATTTGCCCGAATGTTATAGAATGTCATATGAAGTGTCTTACACCATTATATATTTCCACCTCTATTTTTTCTACATTTAATGAACATATTAATAAATATGTTCTACTAAATGTTTTCCGCTATTTTTTTAAATGTTTATGAAACGCATATTTTTTATAATAGCATATTTAAAAATTTAATAATTATTCTTTAATGAAATTTTGCAAAAAATTCAGATCTTTAATTAATTAATTTTCGATAATAATTTAATGTTCAGTTTGATTAATTTAAACGATTGATAAAATGCACGTAATCTATTATTCGAACAAAGTGACATACAAAATACAACGCTGGTTTATATAATAGTATTTTTATTTTCATATTAATTTAATTCAAGATGATAATTCTCTTACAAAAAAGTTTTAATTGTTTTGTAACTATATCTAATTGGAAGGATTGCCTTATACTTTGTATTTGTGGTAATATTAAGTTAAATAAATAAAATAAAAAAATTATCATAAAAACATTAATAGGTCTTACTAAATTTTTATATTTTCTTCAGAAATCTCTCTATTGTTATATCATAATTGGAATAATGGAAAGCTTTTTATCACGATGTTTAACTATTTCAATATTTTAATTTTATACTCTTGGGCCTATATATTTTTGTTGCTTAAATCGGATTATCCAGTTTCAATTTTTATTTTAAGTGAATTTTATTATATACAGCATAATTTGACGTGATTTTATACGCTTTCATAATTTTCTTTTCATTTATTTATAAAACTAAAATTATTTTATTTATTGATTCAATCTAAAAATAACTATAGGTTATATTATAGGTATAACTTATATGGTTCCCTAATATATTCTAAAATACATTAGGGAACCATATAATTTTAATTAATTTACCTGATATTTTGTATATATTGTATATATATATATATACAAAATATATATTGTGTATATTGTGTATAACGTGTATGTATATTGTGTATATACACAATATATTTCGTATATTGTAAATGTATCCGATTTTATCTCGCCTAATAATTTTTTATGAGTATTTTATAATTAAATTTTCAGAATATCAAATAAAAAATCGCATCATGCTTATAGTTGAACACAAATCGCACAATGCTTATTTTTTGTAACTTTAAACTAAGAAATTCAGTTTTGAATTTACGAAAATTTTATTCTCTGTTATCAATTGTCTATTCTTTCTCTGTCAAGATAATTTGGTCCCTTAAATGTCTCTTTACCTTTAAGGGACTACCAACTATTTGCAAACAAACTACTAGTACATTGTTGCATTTCTTCCTGCTACCAAAATGTAAAATGAATCTGAAATATTTCTTTAAATAATAAAAATAATTCTTTAAATTTCTTTTATATAATATTTCTTTAAATAATAATAACAATCAAACTAACGAAAGGAAAAAGCTAATAAGAGCATATGCTTATATGCATAATAATAATAGTTAAAATCAGGTTATATAATTTTTTGTATTAAATCATTAAATTTATTTATTATAAAAAATTCTTTAAAGAATTTAAATTTATCATTTAATCGTTAAATAAATGGAGCTTACAATTTCCTTGAGAAAAATTTTCATTTAAAAATCATCTACGAAGTTATTTTTTATATACCAAAACATAATGAAAAGTACAATACAAACAACTATTAAATAATTATTAATTTTCCGTCAGTAATTGGAGTTGGGGAAGATGAATAAGTTTGTTGCTCGTTTATTCTCGTGTCTAGCGGACTCGAGATGGCAAACTACATGACATCCGACCACAGTTATGCACTTCTTCCTAACAAGCTTCATCAAATTGTGCTTGTATAAAAAGGCATTCTCTTTCAACAGTATTTTTTTTTTTTAGTTACGCTTTTGTTTTGACATCAATTCTTTCAAGAAATCTTTGGTAATTTTAGTATAAAAAGATTCTAAAATAAATAAAAAAATTAATAATCTTTGTTTAATGATGGAATTCTATATTAGACATACTGTATATATATAATATATATATTATATATAATGGATTAACTACTCCAATATTATCGGCCATCGACCCCCAAAAGACTCCTTGATCATTATTGACCCTCTTTAAAATTTCATCGACCCCATTGGGAATCCCTGGTATAAATTATCTGAAATGACAAATTTTCTAATTTACCATTTCAGTTATTGTAAATTAGCTGGTGGTATAATTGGTATTATTGTAAATTAGCTGGTGGTATTATTTGATATCAATTATATATTTGGACTAGATATATTTTAACACTGTTCTCAATATCTCCTCACTTTCTGATAATTTGATTTTATGATTTCTAGATTTATTTTTTCAAATTTTATGAGTTCATTAAAATAATTTTATAAAACTTGCATAATAACAAGAAATCAATAATATATTATTTGATATCAATTATATATTTGGACTAGATATATTTTAACACTGTTCTCAATATCATATATACCTTTTTATGGATTGCAATTTCAGAAACCTTTAAAATTTAAAAATGATTATAAAGTTTAACTTGTATATATAGTGCTTGAGTTATGATAGTATTCCATTTGAACAACAGTATTGTAAATTGATATAGCTATAAATCATAAATCTTATATTTTGTAAGAACCATCTCTCACCTCTTACAAGAGAGCTTAAGAAAAGAAGAGCAGCTGATAAGCTAACTGAAGGTTTTTTTGGCATGAAATTAAAAAAAAAAACTACTTGATGATGTGGATTTTCCTGTATCTTGTCTTAAAATTATAGTATACAGGTGGTCCTCAACTTACAATAGGGTTCTGTACCAACATCTCTGTCATAAGTCGATTCTGATGTAAGTTAAGGATTTTTTTTAATTCTTGATTTATTTGATTTCTCTATTTTAATATTTTCATAAATTAGGTTTCTATTTAACCTGAAATGTTAAACTTAAAGCTTTCCATGTCTTCTTTCTTAAATTGGAATTTTCATCAGTAGTATTATTTCTCCAATTAGAAATGACAGGGTTATGACAAGATACAAAAATTGAAACAAGAGAAATGAACACTTCCACTGCTGATTAGCAACTAGTGTGCCAAAGGCTGTGATAAGTTAGAAGTGGGTGAATCACACTAGTAGCTATTGTATATTGTTGAAAAGCTTTGCTTGTTGACTAATAACAATGCTGCATTGTGCATACAAAAACAATGTGATACATATATGTATATATGTATATGCAGGCAGCAAAGTTGAAATAGAGAATTTTTAATACCGGTAATAATTTTTGGCTGTCATAAGTGAAAATCATTATAAGTCAAGGACTACCTGCATAAACATTACATATATATTTTTAGTTGTTTGTATCAATATGTTTGTGCTGAGTAATCTTCTAAGTGATAGAAGCTATGACTGGCAAATTTTGCATGATTCTCTGTGATTGTCCAACTTAGATAACTGACCTATTTAGTGATATTTTAGAACAATTACTGTTAAACAATTAACAACAATCCAAAAATTCCATAGAATTTAATAATTTACTCAATAGATGGTGTCGTGGTCCCTGAATTTAGGACCTGAACTAAAGAATTTAACTAGAATGAACCATTAACCTACTATTTTTATTATTATTATTAAAATACATATTTACAACGTTATTAAACACATATAAGATCGATATATAACATGTGCTAAGTATATGTGATAGAGACGAAAGTTCGATGCTGTTCGACTGTGGCTCAGCCAGAAAGTGAAAGTAGGTGGTTATATTGACCTAGAGCATGCGTCCTTTTTCAGAAGATGGTGCGCCATCTGGAGGACTTCCCGGGTGACATCGATTATGGGGAAGTCGCTACAGTACTCCCCCCAAGTACTGTAGGTGCTGATGATCACAGGTAACATCGGTTAAATTTGACTCTTCTGCCGGAGTAAGTAGTAGTCAGCAAAGTTGGAGTGTTCATCAGCAGAGATACGGCTGCAGGTGTTGGCTGGTCGAGTGGTTTGCTGATCACTGTTGATGATTTGGATCTCGAAGTGTCGTGATCTGAAGGGAGAAATGACGGTTTTAGATGCTGATCATTGATTGTTTGCCGTACGTGAGGATGGTAAAATGTTTCATAGTGCGAGAAATAACTTTGAATGGGGCCATCATAAAGTGGAGAGAGAGATGTCTTCTTTATTTCGTTCTTCACAAATACATGTGAACAGAAATCAAGTCCTGGATGAACAAAATATGATGTATTGGTATGAGCAGAGGTTGGGGTTGGTAATAACATCGAAATCAAGTGCTGGATGAACAAAATATGATGTATTGGTATGAGCAGAGGTTGGGGTTGGTAATAACATCTGCATAATGTTTCTAGGTGCAGAAATGATGCAGGATCAAGCTGGGGAGCAGGTGATGGACTTAGAAATTCTGCGGGTAACCGGATCGTAGTGCCATAAACCATTTCAGAATATGTACCGTTGATATCTTCTTTAAAAGCAGATTGGAGACTAAGGAGAACAATGGGAAGAGATTCTGTCCATTGGCTGTCATGACATCTGAGGGCTTGCTTCAGAGAATGATGAAATCGTTCAACTAAGCCATTAGCTGATGGGTGGTACGGCATTGTGCATATTCCTTGATTCCAGTGTGGATGTTAAGGAGGCAAACAAATGGGATTGGAATTGCCTTCCTTGATCCGTGGCGGTGACGGATGGAACTCCAAAACGTGATATCCAGCCTGAGATGAAAAAGCAGGCAACGGTTTTGGCAGAGATGTCTTTTGAAGGAATAGCCTCTGGCCAGCATGTGAATCGGTCTATACAAGTGAGTAGATAGAAATATCCGTCTGATGGAGGAAGAGATCTAACCAGGTCTTGGTGCACATGTTCAAAGCATTGCGATGGTAGGTGGAATGGTTGAATAGGACTGTTGATATGACAGGTGATTTTGGATTGTTGGCATTTTATACATGCTCGAGTCCATTCGGTGATGTTTTTTTGTAATGACAGCCACACAAATTGTTCTTGGATTGGGCGTTTAGTAGCGCGAATTCCAAGGTGCGACATAATATGAATTGCTTCAAATATTTGTTGACAAGTTGAAAGGTAGAAATGGGCGAACTCTATTGTTTTCTGTATCACAATATAATGACAATGAAGGACTGATCTGTAACGGTTGTAGTGTGAGTGATATATTAATACTATTGTCAGTCAATAAGGCTTTTAGCTCTGAGTCTTCCGTTTGTGCCTTAGTGATGGCAGAGAAGTCAGTCAGAGGTAAATTAATTTCGTTTATTCGTGAGTGTGTGTCCGCTACTACTTTGTCTGAGCCATACATATCATATCCATACTGAACTGTGTGCTATAAAGCCTAGTTGTCTGAGCTGGCATGGAGAACATGATTCAGATTTCTTTCGGAATGCAAACATTAAAGGACGATGGTCGGTAAATATGATGAAATCATGACCTTCCAGGTTGTGTCAGAAGTGCTTGATTGCAGAATAGATTGCAAGCAACTCCCTATTGTAAGTACTATATTTTCTTTCCATGGAAGTTAATTTGCATGAAAAAAATGCTATAAGAGAAGGACCATTGGTGGTATGTGATTGTAAGCATACTCCGATGGCAGTATCGGAAGCATCTACCATGATTGATAACTTATGATCGGGTGAATAATAAGTTAGGGTTGTTGCATGAACAAGGTCGTCCTTGCATTGTTGGAAAGAAGCTAGAGCATTTTCGTTCCATGGAATGATTTCTTTGTCGTTTTTTTTTTTTTTTTCAAATCTTTCATGAATTCATGAAGAGGGCCTGGGTTCGTGCAGTGTTTGGGATGAAGCGTCTATAAAAATTTAACATTGCTAAAAAACAACGAAGATCAACGATTGTCTTAGGCTAGGGAAATTCAGAGATAGTTTTGACCTTACCAGGAAGTGGTTTAATGCCTGAAGGAGTAATTAAGCATTCTAAGAATGAAACTGAAGGTTGACTGAGAACGCATTTAGCTGGATTGAGGATTAAACTGTATTCTTGCAATTGGGTGAAAACTTCCCGGAGATGACAAATGTGTTTATCTGAGTCCTTTGATGCCACTAATAGATCATCAAAGTAGGGAACACAGAAATCGAGGCCACTAAAGTTCGATGGATATACCGTTGAAATGTCTGGCCAGCGTTTCGGAGGCCAATCAGCATGTATACATATTCAAAGAGGTTGAATGGAATGGTAATGGCAGTCTTTGGTATGTCATCAGGAAATACAGATATCTGGTGATATGCTTATGTCAAATCTAATTTTGAAAATATGTTTTTGTTTGCGAATAACTGGGTGCAATCTTGTATATGAGGAACAGGATATCTGTCAGATACAGTGACAGCGTTGAGGCAGCAATAGTCTCCACAAGGATGCCAGTCGCCATTCATCTTCTTTACCATCTGAAGTGGGCTAGCCCAGGGGCTTTTTGATGGGCATATGATACCTTGTGCCATCATAAACTCAAATTCTTTTTTTGCCGCTTTAAGAATGTCGGCAGACAAGCGTTTGGGTTTCGAGAAAACGGGTGGACCAGTAGTTTCGATATGATGGAAAATTGTGTTGCTTTTGTTTTGTTTTGCGAGCAAGGAGGGATTAGTTATTGACGGGAATTCGGCTAAGAGTCGGTGATAAGGCGTGTCGGCGGATATGACCGAGATATTAGTGAAAACTGCTGTTTCACTGCGTATTTGACCATTGGACCAGAGTTTTGTTTCGGAGTCAATAAAGGCAATTATGTTGGATGTCTACAAGTAGGTTGAAATGGGTCAGGAAATGGACTTCTATTATAGGTTGGGTCACGTCCGGCTCACCGATGTCATGGTCCCTGAATTTAGGACCTGAACTAAAGAATTTAACTAGAACAAACCATTATCCTATTAACTATTTTTATTATTATTATTATTATTATTATTAAAATACATATTTCCAACATTATTAAACACATATAAGATCGATGATACAACATGTGCTGAGTATATGTGGTAGAGACGAAAGTTCGATCGTGGCCCAGCCAGAAAGTGAAAGTAGGTGGTTATGTTGACCTGGAGCATGCGTCCTTTTTCAGAAGATGGGGTGCCATCTGGAGGACTTCCCAGGCAACATCGATGATGGGGAAGTTGCTTCAGATGGCACTGTATGTAATCTGTTTAACTGAATTTATTGATATTAGGCCATGATGACATCATCATGATGTAACAGTGTGTGATATCATAAGATGATTCAGTTTGTAACATCAGGATGATGACATCATAGCCTAATACTTTGATTATATCTATATTAAAACTGGACAGGAAAAGCCAATGGATTCCAAATTCTATAATTAATAAATTATATGGCAAAAATTATATGTGATGTCATCATGACACAACAAATAGATGACATCATGTAAGCATGCTGATGATGTCATTGCAACATAATAATAATAAATGATCTTGTAATTTTATATTTTAATAAATTGAGAAAGAACAAATGATTTCTACTAGTTGTAATTCAATAAATCTGTTGCTAAAACATTTCAATAAACATGAAGTTTCGAATAAATGAAATCAATGCATGAAATAACTTCCAATTAATAAAAATTCTTCCTGGCGATAATACAATGAAGATTGATAAAACAATCAATTTTTGATAGGTATTATAATCAATATTACAGCATTACAAAATTTGATGTTCTTTGAATTAACTCTTTTTTAAATTGAAGAAGGAAAGACACACAGAATAAGTTCATGAAATTTTTTGAAATTAAGAGGGTTGTATTAAAGAACAACTAAACAACTGAGACTGTAGAAAAAATCAATATGCAAATAATCAAAACAAAGGTTTTCCTAATATACTGTACATATTTTCAAATTATGCCTGGGCAATGCTAGTATTTATATTCATTGATTGTGTCTATCATTATTAATTATGTCACAATACAATATTATAGTAAATTTATGAACACAAACTGAAGGAAACAAAATAGATGCTGCCAGATTATATTAGACTATTTACATATGGACTTGTATTCGTGTAAATTACATTGATCAGTCACTAACTTTACTAATTGCATTATTGTCATAAATCTAAATGAAAGTGTGGAGTGGTCATAAACCACAGTACCATAAATTAAATCCATTGTATTTTGATAAGAAATAATATATAAATAAATGAAGTTTTACTTTGAAGTTTTGAATAATGTCATCTTGTATGATGTTTGTTCAATACATTTAAGTAATCTGATACTTCTTAATATAACAAATACAGTATATTATTCATTCACAAAATGTAAAAACTTATATTCATTTTCAGTCACATATCAGCCATTTTTTATACTAGTATCCAAAACATAATAAAGCATTAAGTTGCAAATTCTTTGGATTTTATTTAATTAAATTGTAAGGAAACAGTCCATTACCTATGTGCAGCTTCCCAAAGTAGTAGTTATGAATATTTTCCAATAGTTATAATATATAGGCAGGAGACACTGCCATGTCTGCTTGATATGTGCAGTGTTTGAGACATTTAACTGTTTAATGAGAAAATTGATGTCATAGACAAATTACTGTCATAGAGATGTAATATCTGAATGATTTTACCTGGAGCTGAATCATTGGTCATTTGTCCAGCTTTCCTTTAGTTTGCCAATGTGACCAGAGGAGAATTCAAAATTGCACAGAGCATTTTTGCTTGGTTGTAGGCTTCTCATAACAGATCAGCTGGAACTGCTATGAGATGCTTTTGTATTTGTCACCCTTACCAGTTAGTATACTAGTCAAATTGATGATCATTATTTCTTCTCAATAGCAAATGCAATTGAGAAAGTTTAGCAGATTAGATGGCAGCTCATCTGCATGCAGATTATGAAATAATCAGCATATAGATGAGTTACCATCAGTTAGAAAAAGATGACTAAGAAGGACTTATTCTCTTCAGTAGGATTATGCACTACCTATTATCTTACGGAAGTCTGGAATTTCCTCAATGCTCATTTCCCAGTACATTGGATTGGTCAAGGAGGGACTATTGCATAGCCACCTTGTTCTCCAGATTTCACAATCCCAATTTGTTTTTTCTTATGGGGGTTTTATCAAAGATTGCGCATTTGTTCCATCTTTATCAACAAATTTCGCTCAGCTTAAAAATCATATTCTGCTGCAATTGCAGAAGTGATGCCAGATATATGCTTCACCAAGTTTGGGAAGAAATTGACTTCAGATGGGATGTTTGCCGTATCACCAATGGCAGTCATATTGAGCTATAACAACTTTTTGAGATAAAATTTGATATATTTTGCTAACATATGACACCTGAACTAATTGTATAAATTTTCAAAATACATTTGTATGCTCTTGTAAAGTTGTAAAGCCCTTTTTGAAACATCCTGTATAATAATAATAAAAATAACCAATAAATTTTAAATAAATTTTATTATATGAACTTTAAACTTAATTATATTATTATTCTTTAAAATATAATTGAAAATCAATTTAATACATTAGAGCATCAATTTGATTCAATAGCATTCTCAAAATATGCTATGAAAAGTGAAAAAATGCAAATCGGAATATAGTTTTCCATAACAATCTAAAACACTAAAGGAGGTTCTTATATGTTTAAATTTTATATATTATTTTAGCAGTGAAATGATGAATAAATCTGTACCTCGGAGGCATATGACACTATGTCCAAGTTTTTGAAACTGAATTTTAAATAACTGATAAATATATTTTGTGCAACTTATGTGTATGTATTTAGCTATCTATAAGGGTAACGTTTTATTTTTGTATTATCAGAATATATTTTTTTCTTATTTTGATTTTAATAATTAGTTTTTACGATTTTTTATTATCTTTTTTTTTCCACATCTTCATGCTCCTTTTTTGTTATTTTTCATCACCCTAAGGAGGTGCACCTCACAAGTTGAGAATTGCTGCTCTGAACTATTTATATGATTAATTAGTATGCAGGTAACCATTATCTGTTTTGTCATGTTTGCTGTCATGTATATAATAATCTTCAGTTTTGTCAGAGAAATAAAAGATATATTTTTTTTTGCTGTTTCATGTTAAATGAACAAATTGTATATGAAAATCTTGTAAATATCATGACATTAATATATAGATATAAGGTTTAAAATTTCAAATTTTAACAATGCAGTTCAAAATTTTATTGGAAAAATATGATGATTAAGCATGTTTATAAAAACAACATTGATCAAAATGATGCTTATTTGCATTCTAATATATTTTATAATTGGAAAATTAGAAAAATATTTTGAAAATTTGAAAACTGATTTTAAATTTTTTAAATAAAAAATTATGCAAAGGAAAACAAATTTTTAACAATAATTGTATGCAATGAAATAATTAAAATATTGTTATTGTGAAAATGTTAAAGATATATTTAAAACTCAGTAAAATAAACATTTGATAAATTTTAAAAAATTATTGATTTTGACTATAAACAACTGAGTTCTGCTGCTTCTACTGACATAAGAAATCACAACAAGCACTTGAATAATACTATATATATCTATACTGTATATTGATTTTGTTTTTTGAAGTTTCGAAATAAAAAATTCTTAGAAAATTTTATGAAAAAAATTATTTTAAATGAAATATAAAAACATTTATTATTATCGATTTATAAGAAATTGGACACGAAAGCAAATCTCACTCTTACATCTTTTATTTCTTCTACTTTTAATTGATTTCGCATAATGTACTCAAAAATTTATTTCAAAATAATTATTTTATTCGAATATTTTTTAATATAAAAATTTGCTAAAATCGTATTAACAAAAATAAGGAACTAAATGATGATGGTGATATGATGATAAGCAAAAAAATTAATTATTAAGATCCAAACTATAATATATATATATTTATTCAAGGATACTTAAAATATATTTCCTTTAATATTATTACTTCTTAATGATAATATTTTAAATTAACTTTAATAATCTATAAATAAATGATTACATTTACAAATAATATTGATTTAAAACATATATTAAACTGACATCAATAAAATATTTATCGAATTATGGTTCAGTATACTGTATTCTTTTGCTATTTAACATAATGTCAAACCTGTTAATTCTTATCGTATTAGAATTAAAAAATATATATAAATTTGACTTATCAGTTCACATATACTATAGTTAAAAGTAAGTTTTTGGAATGATAATGTAAATTATGAAAATTATAACCATTGTAATTTTCTATTATTATTTTCTAAGGTATAAGAGATTAATGTATAAGATTACCACGTTTTGCATAAATATCAAGTTATATATTAAACAGATATTATTTTTTTCATAAAATAGTAATATGCATATATCTATGTAACTTAGATATAAATTTATAATAAAAAATTTTTGACTAAATTTGCATGTACTATATATCTTGTGTTGTAAGATATATAATAGTATACATGCAAATTTAGTCATAATTTTTACTTTTATTTATCCCTTCTGATATGAATAAATTATTTAGTTAATCAAAAATAATTAATAATAATTATTATAAATTATTTTTGATTAATTAAATTCTATTATATAATCACAATATTTTTATTTAGAACAAGAATAATTCTTACTATAAAATTTTAATTTTTACGAATAATTTTATTTAAATAGACTTGCATTTTTCAGAAAATGTTAAGGTTTAAATTATTAAGATTTATTGTTTGTATTGTATTTATTATCAAAGTGTATTCTAGAACTATAAAAGTTTAAAAGGAATAATGCTATGCTTTCATATTACATATATATTTTATTCAAACCAATTGAATAAAAGTTGACACGAAACATTCTTTTTGAAGTGCACCGTAATTTCAATTTTGGTATAAACTGATTTGTGATAGTCCTTTGTATTTTATAATTCGATATTCTTTAATCTGTGTTTTTATTGCGAATAAAAGAACTTGTAGAATGAAAAGAAAATCCATATTTTCATTGCTTTTCTTCTATTCATAAAAATATCTATTATTATTGATCATTACAAAGAAAGAATAAATATATAGAGAATAATAGATAGGTTGTTGTTAAATGTGAGCGTAAATAATTTTCTCTTTTCTATAAATAATAATTTTGACTAATATAACTTCTGTCATCACGAAAGCAGTTTTTTTGCACTTTAGTTTTAAACCAATTTTACGCCCTGCAATTTTTATATACTGTATAGTATAAACCTATTTCAAAACTCTTTGAAGGCAAAAAAAAAATTCTCTAAATATTAAATGTGATTATTTAAATATATATTATAATTATTAAAATTAAACATATCTTTAAATTGTATGTTTAATTTAGTCAACAATAACTTGCGATATTAACAAATGCTTTAAAGTAATTCTCTTCATTACATAAAATAAAAAATCAAAATATGATAAATATTCATGGAATTGCATAGTAATGGAAAAAAATCATGGGATTAAGCTAAATAAATAAATACTGTACAATATATGAAAACCATTCCATAAAATAATCTAATATTGGTTCCATTCATAATTAGAAGTACATCTAATTATGCTTAAATTTATCATAAATTATATAATATACAAAATCTTTCCTTTATACATATCAGTATTTTTAATGCAGTATAATTTATATTTCTGTATACATTTTACAATTATAATATTTTAACATACAGAACTGACAGAAGATTTGCGGGACATCCGTAAATAATTGTGCAAAAAGTACAGTAGTATGATAATTAATACTAAAAAACTGTCTTTATGAAATATTTGCCTAAACTACCTCATAAACCATATGAAAACATAAATAAAATTAATATAGTAGTTATAATTTTATTAATTTCCATTTTATAAAACATCAAAGTCCCAGATTAAACTTTTAAAGTACACTTTTATTTTGCTAGTAATAAAATCTAACAAATTAAAGGACTTACCTGAAATATTTCTTTGATTTCTCTAAGTAAGACCTAAATATATGCAATACAGTGTTTTGGAATACTGTTAGTTAATTTCTATAAACTCGGCGGCTCCTGTACTTACTTTTATATCTATATTATTGAACGTCTGATCATATAGCTATATATATATAATTTGCCTATTAATCCTGAATAAATTCAGCTAACTAATACAGAATAGTATTCATTAAATATTGGATATTATTTCTATAGATAATATCAAAGAATCAGTCAACCAATTAGTCTGAAATATGTAAAAAGAATTTTTTTATTTGTCCTTCGACACATTTTTTCTATAGACAGGTATTTTTATGCTGCAGTTAGTCTTGAATTTGAGAATTAGCAATATATATATATTTATATCTATATTGTTGAACTAGTGTGATCATATATATTGCTATATGATCATACTGATTCAAAAATATAATATATGTTAGTACAAAAACCCTCAAGTTTTTGTAGAAATTGTGTAACTAACAGTAATTACAAATATTACATATATTCAGAGTTAATTGATTCTTTATAATTACGTAGATATTATCATTTAAAAATAAATCACTGCATATACAAAAAGAAGTATTCTATATTTGTAAACGTGCTCCATCACCTGCTTTATAATTCAAATAATTATGCAGAATTATTAATAATTGACTGAATATTCAGAAGCAAATTTATTTACAATAACTAAACATACAGTATTAAGAACAAAGGACTCATAGGAAATATTAAAATTATGATTCTATATCCCAAGAATAATTATAATTCATGCTGAAGATGAATATAAATCATTTTAATAATGTTATTCTTTGTCGTAAATCCTAAAATACAAAGGTTCAAATTTTAAAATAAAGAATAAAATAAAGAATAATGAAATAAAGAATAATAATTGCACTTTATGTTCTTCAAACGTAAGGTTTTTTGGTTTTCTTACTGTAATTCATCAGTAGTAATTAATATAATTTTTTAAAAATTTATTGTACTTTAGGAATGGCAATATTTTAATACTTTTTACAATATGTGTTAAAAAAATAATTTCTGCGATTAACTGAAGAGGACCATTTGGGGTCGAAATGCATCTTAACAAATGCAGAAAATTATTTGTAAAAGAAAGTGTAATATTTTGTTAAT
The DNA here is from genome assembly GCA_000484575.1 of Olivierus martensii. Taxonomy (NCBI): domain Eukaryota; kingdom Metazoa; phylum Arthropoda; class Arachnida; order Scorpiones; family Buthidae; genus Olivierus; species Olivierus martensii. The sequence continues at coordinate 56,863 of AYEL01071467.1, forward strand.
TGTAAAGGAAATTAATTTGTCAAGATTTGTAAAGAAAATTATATATTGGTTTATGTTTGCAAGTTTGGAAATTTATGTATATTAGTGTAAATTTTAAAGAAATTACTTTTTAAGTTGAAATAATAAACAGTTTTGGAAATTATGCTTTAATTCGTCCTACTCCTGCAAAACACTGATAATCATGGTGATTTGAAGAATTTGGCTGGATAAGAACAAATACGGTACATTTACTGTTTAAATATTAAAGAATAAAATATTTTTGCAAAATACAGTATAATAATTACGACGAACGTTTAGCTAATGAATATTCTGAATAAATTATTTTATCAATGGTGCATTTCTGTCGCCATGTTTCATTTCCTATTCGCATAATTTATGAGATAATTAAGCATCATTTAAATAAAGAAGATTGTAATAAACATATTGATACAATATGGACAGTATAATTACCTACCCAGCTGACTTCTTTTGAAAATCTAATTTATTTTTGACATGATCTTTAGAAAAAATAAATTCAAATCTTTTTTGAAATTGTAAGAATTTTCTATTCAGTAATTATTTAAATTGACTTTCAGATTTTTAATTGATCTAAATTAATAATAAAATTTTTTATAATTTATATAAGGTTAAAAAATAGATTCGCATTATCGAATTATATAACTATATGTTTAAATTCAAAGTTTTATACATGTTCAGATAAGTTTCATCACTTTTTATTATTTAGTCTTTCTTATGAAAAGATTAGAAGGATGAAATTTATTGTTATAAACAAGCACATATAATTTATATCTAAATAAATTTTTCGTGAATAATTTAATTATAAAAAAAATCCATTAGCAATATATTGAAACTGTGGAATTGGTGAGTCGTGAAATCAGTGAACGTGATTTTAATTAATACATTTGCAATGTATTACTTTAAATATTACAATAAAAGTATTATTTTTCAGATTTTTATATTAATTAAATTAAAATGTTTAAATTACGAAATTAATAATAAAATATTTAAATAATAGATAATTTTTTTCGAAGAAGTAAGTAAAGTTCATTAGTTATAACCAAAAATAAACAAAAATGTAGTGCAATTGTTATAATAACTATGTATATTTCATATCAGTTATATCTGTTATATACAGTTTTATCTTATCCCGATTCATTATAATCATAATATATTCTAATTAATGGTAAATTTCACAAATAGTTTATTACTATTTATGAATTTATATATTATATAAGTAAGATAAATACAATATATAAATAATAAATACGAACATAAGTTATGTTTTATATTTATAATATAGATATATATTATATATCAAAAGTTATTAGCTAAAGGGTAGGTTTTATCAAAGGTTATTAGCTGTTTGCAATATAATTTCTTAAAAGATGAATATATCAACAAAAATATGCGAGAGATAAACAGTTTCTATTTATTTATTAACATACATTTTAGATTTTCGTATGTACACGTTATCTTACATACTGTTTATATCTGTATAAGAAGAGTAAAACAGGTGTGGAACAGGTAATTATTTAATATCTGTATGTTGCATATTTGTTAATGTGCATCTAACATAAATATGCGCATTTTTCACATCTCTCTGTATGATATATATATATTTATTTATTTATATATTAGATGAGCAATAATGTTGACAGATGTCAGCATAAATTTTTGAGTAAACGGTTTGTTTTGGAGAAATGTGTATAAAAACCACTTTCAATCGCTTCTTAAACATCGGAATAAAGATGAAACAAGTCGATGACAGATATCAGCATAAATTTTTGAGTAAACGGTTTGTTTTGGAGAAACGTGTATAAAAACCACTTTCAATCGCTTCTTAAACATCGGAATAAAGATGAAACAAGTCGAATGTCTTTCTTAAAAGTTGATTTTAAAATCGAAGGTTACTGAAATATTATGAACACTGTCTCTATAATATAGAATAAATCGAGATTTGATTCGAGGCAAGATTTATAAGTTTATTTGCTAAAGAAATGAAAAGTATCAAGAAAGTTGAATTACAAAATAGAAAAATATTCTTTCAGATAGATTTTAGGACTTCAAAGAAATGATGACTGAGAAGGAATTTATACAAAACAAACTAATTGCAAATTCGTAATAAAAACACTATTATGTTGAGGATTATTTTCCGATAGGATTGATTGCTATTAAGAATAAAATTTAAAAGAATTTAATTAGTCTGAATCATCAGTGTACGATTTGGTTGATTATGTTTTCTATCTTGAAATTAAATTAAGAAAAAAATTATTATTTTATAAATAATTTTTAAATGAATTTCCTAGCCTTTTAAAAATGGGATCTGAATTAATATAATGTCAAATAATAGAAAAAAATAATAATATAAGTTACATTTTATTCAAATATTTATTTATACCATTATAATACTGCTATTTGCAGAAAGTCGTTTAAAACGTGATTTAATATCTATCATCTTTCACTAAAACAAAGATTTAATCGAAGTATGTTAACTAACATATATAATTTATTATTATAATATTTTTTATTCTAAATATGCTGCTCTTTTTATAGATAAATCGATACGATAACAAGATTTAATTTTGCCATATATAAGTGGTAATAATAAGAGAAAAATGACTGATTAATTTTTCAAAACGTTAAAGCGATGTAAAGAATAATTAAAATGTGAGATTAGATAATATTAATAATTCAAAAATTGCACAGAATGAATACAAGTACAAATTTTTTCATTCCTTTCGGTTTATGGGAAACCTGATAAGCTAATTATGAATCGTGAAATTACGCTTAAACTAAAATATAGTAAATCGTTTGCATTCGACTACAGTACATCACTATCTTCATAAACTTTCTGATGATAGAAATCTAAAACCCGGTATGCATATTGGATTAGCTTTTGTTTTATAATTAGACATTTTATGAAATATAATAGATGTAGGCTGTAACTTATTTTCGATCATATATTTGCAATTTCTTTTTTTTATTTTTTATTTTTCACTTTTGTTCAGTTAATATTTAATTCAGTAAAAAAATATATTTTAATAAGTATTGAAAGTAAGAATGTTTTTGATGTAATCTGAAATGTTAATTTATTTTCGATCATATATTTGCAATTTCTTTTTTTTATTTTTGATTTTGCACTTTTGTTCAGTTAATATTTAATTCAGTAACAAAATATATTTTAATAAGTATTGAAAGTAAGAATGTTTTTGATGTAATCTGAAATGTTAAAGGTTTTATCATGCAATAATTTACAAAAGGAAAGAGTATTTCTTATTTATAAATATATTCCATAATTTTTATAATTCAAATATGCTTTCAAAAATAATTATTCAGAATTATTTTTAGTTAAGTGAATATTATGATGATCTGTTATAATATTTTATTAGAAGGTTTAACAGTTTTATATTATTAAACTAATTAGATCTATTAGAATAGGAACTATCATTGAAACAATCATTGGCATTTGCTGGGCATTTGAAGTTCCAATAATACATACTGACATATGACATCTTATTCCAACACATCTCTTTCTTAAGCTACCGACTAATCATGTCATGTCACCATAAGACGGGCTACGGACGAGAAATAGTAGATAAAACTAAAACCCAAAATTTATGACGATGTCTTGGAAGAGAATTAGGATCATCAAAGACATTATACTTACCTCCCAAGAGGAAATGATGCGATGGAAACGGAATGCCAGGATCTATATGATCTCTTTCTAAATCTATAAGATATATTCACTACTAACTGCTAAAACCGTTGATATCAATTCTTTTATCGGCGAAATTAAATTTTTAAAATAGACTCGGATTTTATTATTCTTTAGCAATACGTATTTATACAATGTGTATTTTGAAAATTTAATAAAAATAGAAATATATTGTATTATGTTTATATGATGATTACATTTTAAATATTTTATCGGTTGGGATGGAGATAGTGTTTTATAAAATTTATCAAGCTTATTAAATAAATGTCTCTTTATATATATATAAAGAGAATTCAGTATCTATACAAGTTTCTATTCTGTACCTAATGGCATCTTCATATTAGCTTCATAGTTTGTCATTGTGCACTAATATTCTGGAACAACCATTATCGAAATTAGTGTCTGATGGTAATATTGCTGATAAAGATTGTCTCTTGTCCGAATGACACTGCAAAGAAAACAGAAAGCTTTTTCTTGTGTTTTAACTTTTACTTATTTCTTGTTTTATCTGTTTTTTAATTCTTCTGAAATATCAAAAGATGAAATAATTAATTTTTTTAATTCTTTTTCTGATACATTATTCAGGTCGTTTATTTTTATATTTAATAAAATTTCTCTAAGTTTTAATCATTAATTTTGATTTAATTAAATTTCTGTTATTCATCTATAATTATTCAAAATTTCTAAAGTAGACTCAATATAACAATTAATTTGATTAATAAAGTTGTCCCTAATTCGTTAACAAACACTCTTGAATATTAAATAATAATAATTTGTTTAAATCTACTACAATAATTAATATTTCTATTACACTTAAATATTTCAAATCAATCGGGTAAATTCGATGAAATTTAAACAGAATTTGTCACGAGATCTGAATTTTAATATAAAAATAATTTAATTTCAGAATTTTTAAAAATTGTAAAATGTAAATTATCTCGATATTTTCGGAAATAAAAAAAGCAAATATCAACTAAGATTTAATTATGAATATCATACAATGATAATGTTTCAATAATAATTGAAATTCTTATTTATCATCGCTCTAATCGCATTTTCATGCTAAGCATTCTGCTGCTGATACTTAGTATTTTAGCCATTTCGAATGGCTCGATTGATAATAGCGTTAAAACTGAAATGGCTTAAAATTCCTTATAAATGATAATTTGTTAATATAATAGTGTTAATTATGCTTCCCTCGCCTGGCTATGAATATGTAATAATTAATTTGCGACAATTGCATATTATATCTTTGATAATATCCATACAATTACACCATGCAGCCATATTGCATTATAAATATGTTCATAAATATCCACCTAATATCTGAAACAGAATCATATTTAAATAAAGCTACAGTCCTGGGTAATAAATTGAGATCACGAGAATTTAAACTCGATAACCAACATTAAACAATTTTGTCAAGCTTATATTGCAGTAATTTGGAAGAAAAAATAGCTTGTTTGAAGATTACATACATATTTATTTCGAATCAGTTTTCTTATGATGTAAATACAATAGAATTCCTCTTATCCGGTCTCTGCTTTAACCGGCCAATTTTCATTGAGCTATGAGCGGAGATAAAAATGAAAAAAAAAAAAAAAGCCATTCGGAAGGAAAGAAAGTGCTTGAAACTGCGATAAGACGTATTGAACAGCGAGTTAATTCATCTGCGATTGATAAAATTCTTATGAAAAAATGATGTGATTTTGCTTCAAAAAACGGACTTAAATGAGAAAACCAAATAAAGATTACTGACTTTTTTCTAATCTAAGTAAATGTTTAATAAACATTTTTATATGACATACATATTTATTTAATTAACAACTTATAATTTGAAATAATTTAGAAGAATTAAAAAACATCTGAACACAGAAAACATCTTTAATGCTTAACATTTAAGGTTAATATAATTCCAAACGATTAAAAATAAATAGTAGCGATTAAAATAATGAACTAAACAAACAATGATTACATTAATAAGAATATTACAAAGACATATCATTTAGAATGGACAAATTTTATTATCTAAATTCAATTGAAATATTGGTTGAAGTTAAAATAATTATTGAAGGCCTTAAACATATTTACTATAAATGCAAAACTACCTAGTTAGTAAAACAAAAGCATAAAGTTTCCGTCACTTTTCTACTTTTAACGTGATTTTTATTATTTGCTTTTGCTGATTTTTATCGAAAATTACTATTTATAGATAGACAGACGGTTTGAATATAGAATAAGAAGAAGAGATGTAGCGCATTTAAAAAACTAAGTTCAAAATCTTTATAATTAAAACGATCATTTATCTATAGATATGTGATCATTTAATTTTAAATGATTTTATATCACTATTCTGTATATGTTCAAGAAATGTAAATAAGTTAATTGCAAGAGAAATATATTTGAAAACTATCTCGTCAGCTGTCTTTTTTAATCTAAAGGAGAATTGCTGCCGTATAGAAGAGATGCCACCATTAGATTTTTAAATTTATTTTGGAATTATAATTACTTTTAATATAAAATGTCAGTCTCGAAATGGCAGTTTTTTCAAAACCTAATGAATGTAAAGAAAGTTGACATTATTACATTTAAAGCATTTTTATTCATTAATTATTTTGAAATGTCCTAACTCAATTAATCTTAATTTGTTTATTAATAAATGCGCAAGACTTGTGTATCCTCAAAATTATTAATTTATTTTATTTATATTAAAACCTTTATTAACCATTCCAAGCAATAAATATATTGAATACCATCGGATTTTGATGTAAAATAATATTCCCGAAATTATGCGATACAGTGATTATTTACTTCATTGTCATCATCGATTTTCTTTCATCTTTCTTGTTTTAAATGTTTTATTTTCATTTCTTTATTTTTACAGCTCTCTTTTCTGAGAATATTTTTGATTCCTTCTTTCGCCATATTTCGTTGTATATGTCAAAACATATGTTGCTGTATCTTGTTTATTTTCGATACGTTATTTCAAAAGAATTGTAGATTGTTTCCTTTCCTTTTTTTATTGAGAAGAAGAAGAATTATTGCTAGAGGACGAAATTTTCCTAAATACTTTTGGTGTCGAATGAATTTTATGAATTTCTTTAGATGTTGATAACGAGGTGTTTGTTTTCAGAAAATATTTTATGCCGTACATATTCAGCCCTTGTTCTCCTATGCAAAAAATTATCAAGAATACTCAATTTTTAAGCAAATTAATAGATATTATAATTAATCACCATTTATGGAAATTCTACAAATCATTATTAGTGAATATGTCTCAAAATATCATTAACTGATCTTAATACACATTGTGGTCAGAAACTTTGCTTCTTTAGTTTATCAGTTGATCTCTCGTATATAATTTTTATAAAAATTTCATATTTTTCTTCTTTCCTCTCGCTGATTTTATTATTCTGCATTTTCTAATGGCTTCTGCAAAATTTTCTGCGTACCTTCCTTCTCTTGATTTAATCTCTAATTTTTCTGTTTATAATATATCGACATTTTTATTTGTTGAAAATATGTATACTGAAGCATAGTTTAAATATTTATTTTTTACAAATTTAGAATAAAATACACGTAATCCAATTCATAGCAAATAAAACAACATTGTTTCTGAAAATACAATAAATAATTTATTTTAAAATATTTTGCGATATCTTTTCCGACAATATGTGTTGCAGTAAATATCCACGGCATTTTATTTTATTGAAATTAGATACCGTGGATAATAATAGTGTGCCTAATAATAGAATCATATCTATCTGAATTAATTCCAGATGAACGTACCCATAATAAAATGAATCTACTTATCGAAATAAAATAATAAACAACTGAAAAAATAATCCTCTTATTTATTGAGATATTTAAATTTTATAGATTTAAATATTTTATTATAAACAATTTAAGCTGAATTTCTAAAATTTAAAAAAAGTAGTAGTAATTGCTGACCTTATTTTTAATTGTGTATTAATTTTAATTAATATCGGGACAATATACGTTATAATCATCAAATGAATTGAATATATTGACTAGAAACAATATAATTTTGAAATAAAAAATTTAGTTGAAAAATTTTGCAACTGCGACATCTCTTCTTCTAAAGCAGTACTTCTCAAAGTGTGCTCGCGTAACAAAATTTGGGGGTCGCAGAAATTTTAGCAAATGTTTTAATTCGTATTCCTACTTTATATATCTCTATATCAGGATCGCGAAAATATTTTTCTCAGTTAAAAGGGGTCGTCAAGTGGAAAAGTTTGAGAAGCGATTTGTTCTAAAGGAAAGATGCCACGTCGTTATGTCGACGTCATGCAATAATGTGTCTCACTAATAAAAATACTAACAAATTCTAATCATAGACTACTTTTCATAGCAATTAATTTGGAAAAACTAATTTTATTTTTAATTTGTAATTAAATACTTATTATATGAAAAGGAGATGGTTAAGAAATGTTAATGCTGTCACTAATAGTTTCTTTATTACGAATAAAATTGTTTTAAAAATGACTTTAAAAATATAAATACCATAGACGATAAACAGATTAGTAATTTTATTTTCTGTTAACTAAATAATTCGAAATTGTCTGCTTATCTGTATTGTGTTGATTTATTTCTCATCTAAATTTTTTATACATAAATTCATATTGCCAGCATAACTATCACTGGTATATTACTGTTTTATTGACATCAATAAAAAAGAAAAAGCATTTCTTTTTTATAAAAACCGAAATTTTTTCAATCTATACAATACCAGATTAAAATTTGTTCATAAAAATAGTACATAAAATTTCTCTTTTTTATTTTATTTAAAGGTTTTTTTTGTTAAAGATAAATACAATAAATTTATTTCCGGAGACATCAAACTGTATGGAAATTTATCAGGAGTAAATTATTTCTAGTACTTTTAAACGAAAGTGTAAAAAAAAAAAAATTGTAAAATTTCAAATATTCAATAAATTCCATGTTAGCTCGCACAATTATGAAAGCAATAAAACTTTAATCTTATTTTATATTATTTCTTGTAAAATTTATTTGTTTTTACACAAACAAACTCCTTTTCCTTCGCAGTTTCTCATAAAGAAAAAGAATAATCTCACTAAGTAGAGTGCAGCCAATTGTAATATTTCAGATGGCAGCGATAAGAGGAGTAAAATTGCCTTCTACTACAAGCAGATGAGCATCACAATGATTTAACTTCCCATTCAGTTGGAGTAAAGGGCATTAATGAAACTAACTCAGTAATATATATGCTCCTTTCCGTGATCTCCAGAATTGATTCTCAGATTGTGAATTAAAAATGCATCGCTGTTTTAATAAAAAAATTTATTAACCGTTAATTATGTCATCTATTATAATTACAGAAATTTTCATTTTTTTAATAATTAATAAATAATCCGATAAGAAATCATCGTCAATTATTTACTTTCATTCTTCTCAAAATATTATATTTTACGAGTTATTATATGATATGTTTGCTATTTAACGTCATCATTTAAAGTTTATAATGAGAATTGATTTATTCTCATATATTTTATTTTATCTTTTGAATTCTTTTCATATTCTAAGTTTCATTCCATGTAATTATATCCCAGGGCTGTTCAAATTTCAACAAATTTTCATTTTGAATTGTAAGGGCTGGTCACCGTGTGTCAAACCGGAAAATAAAAAGAACTCATCTACCAGACAACAGATGGCTCTGGATATGTTACCTAGTTACTATATATTGTATTATGAATTTTTCATAAAGGTTAAAAGCTGAAGAATACTTATAATACTATTTCAAATTATTATTAAATCAAAAATGGCCATGATAAAGTCGCATTTGTCTAGTTGCATAAAAATTCACTCGTTAATTGAATATAATTTAATGTCTATCCTATGTTAATATAAATAAGCTTATATAAGAATAATTATAGTTAATATAACTAAATAAAAATTTAAATAAGAGAAATCGTAATATCGGTTCCTTACATCTGAAAAATATCAGCATAATTCATTTTAAATCTTACAATAAACTATATATCAATTTTTTTAATCTAAAATGTAAGTTGCCAATCTTTTTCAGTTATCTTACAAATGTCAAAAAATATTAATATATATAATTAATCTTGCCATTCGTGTTTAAAGCATTTTTTTATATTTGTTATACTGTAAATCTCTGTCTAGTGGGAATAATGTGTTATTTATTTCTCTCATATGAAAGTTGTCTCGCGTTAACTAAATAAACTAGAAATCATTTAGAACCAAGGATTATTTTTTGGTTTCTTAATGATTATGACTCTTGGTTTCTTTCTTAATGCTTATAAAAATCAAACTTTAATGTTCTGATAAATTTTTTAATGTACTGTCATGAATTATACAATTGTATCTCAAGAGATTGTAAAAGTGGAAAAATTAACGAATCAAAACTTTTCTTTCTACTTCACGCATTATTTCTGCAGTTATTTTGTCGAGTTTTCATTTAATTACATATTAAAATAATTAACAATTGATAAATGTCGTAGTAGTTGAAAGTATCATAAATATTTTTCTCCTGCCGACGAATTCTTTGCAGATTAAATCGATCCAGTAAATAATACCATCATCATTGTTTCATAGTTTCGACGTTTCCTATCTGGTTCTCGAAATTTTGATTTGTTTTCGTATCTCCTTAATTTCCTTCTATATCTATATCCATTTGATTTTGGAGACTATTTGATGTTTGAAATCTTTCCTATGTGTCACTTTCATTTTATTCTTCACAGAATAAAATGAAATAACGGACTAATGTAAAAATCCAAATAGGTAAATTTCTTTCAAATGATTTATCATTTGAAAGAAATGAAATTATAAATATTCAGACCTGGTATATTCAGAGTTCCTAGCTTGATTTATTTATCCTCGAATCATAAATTTTAATGTCTATATGGCCAATTTTACACTGTCCCCTTAAAGTTCCTGTTAGCTTTAACCACTAGTTATCTGTTTTATAATTGTTAGATAAACAATTTGTAGTTACTTACGTTAAACTAATAGGAACTTTAACGGGATATTGTAAAATTGGGCAAATTTTGTCTTTGCGAATGATTTGTGACAAATGATGATCGACTATTACTAATATTTCTGCTGCTGGTGAAAAATAAATTTTCGAATTGTTAAAGAGCGATAAGCGATCGATTGGAATTACTGTATTTGTATTGAACTCAAATGAGGAGTAAGAGAAATTCGTGACATTATTGTTATTTTAAGGTGGAAGCCATTTTCCGAGTGATCTCTCCACACGCATTCATAATAAAACTTTCGTATCATAATAGTTCGTGCAATACTCTTCCATCTTTCGTGAGCAACTATTTGAAATATATAAATACATAATTATGTTACATTTTACACGAAAAGAAGCGTAATATATATATAAATTTTTAATTAATTTAATTATTATTTATTTTGGACATTGAACTTTTTGTTCTTCTGTATAGCAGGCATGCCAAACACGCGGCCCACTCGCTGGCATAAATATTTTTTAACAATATTGTATTTTTCATAATGAAGAATCTTTGTTCTTCTGTCCAAAATAACTTTTTGTTCTTCTGTATAGCAGGCATGTCAAACACGCGGCCCACTCGCTGGCATAAATATTTTTTAACAATATTGTATTTTTCATAATTTAATTACTCTCATAATTCTTAAACAGAATAATATAGGAGAACATAATTAATTCGAACAATGAATTAAATAAACTTAATGTTATCTACTTAATTATAGAATATATCTAAACTTTTTCAAATTTTATTTTCGTATAAAATAGAGCTATTGGTGTAAAGTTTAAGCAATTAAGAATACAAACCGATTTGAATAGTTCCATCTTAATATTGCTTTGTCTTTTAATACGGCCCTTTCAATGCTGTGTTGTTTTTAAATGGCCCTCCGGAAGAATTCAGTTTGACATCTATATCGTTATTTCTTGTTACTAGAAAATTTTTTTTGCTCGATCATTTCGAATTAAGAACAAATTAAAATTTAAATCCACTATTTTAAAGTTTCGTTCCTTTTTTTAATAAAATTAAATTTATAAAAATTTCTATCAACTGAAACTATTCTTTAGATTTTCTAATTTTAGGCTACAGTTTCTTCTGTGTACATATTATCAATAAACTTCGCTTCTGCTAGCAACAAAAGACAATATTAACATTTGTACGATAAAAACTTCTAATTTATACATTATAAAGTCCATTCTTATTTATCTTTCTTGTTTGCATTATGTTCTAATCGCTGGTTTTCCTTTTAGCTAAAAAAATCGATTTTGCAACCACTTGCTCTGCCAGATCCGCTACATTTGTTGTTCCTCGTCCTCCTCTTCATAAGTATTTGAATACTGTGTCACTGTTAAACCTATCATTTATGAATGTAGATTACAGTGTTTGAAGAATTCACTTCAGTTCTGTCAAATTGGTTTTTTAAGCGCATCTTGTTTAACGTACTATTTATTATAAGGGAGAGGAATTATAAATATTCAATAGGCTTAAAGATAAAACTTTGTAAAAGCACGAAACTTCAACAACCAACTTTATCAATTGGTAAACGATATGTAAAGTTAATCTAAACCTCTCGAGATTACAAAAAAAAAGTTAAAAAGTCAATTTATCCAACTAGAAGCGGAAATTCGAAAAACATACGATAGGCTTTTAATGCTTAAAATATGGTTCACTTAAAATTTTTTAGAAAATTCATTTTTTTTATTTCGAATTATGCCAAGCATGTTCGAAACAAAAGAAAAATGAATTTTCTGAAAAAGTTGCCATCACCAAATTAAGATATTTCCAAATAAAGGGAACTTTATTTAGAAATGTCTTAATTTTATTCAAGATGTGCCTATTCTGTTTTAAACAATATTATATTTTTTCAACGTGTAACAATAATTGCGGAAATTAGTTTCTTGGTAATCATTTTTTCGAATAAAATCGGATTATCTGTTTCCTTATGACGAAATCAAGTTTCGATAAAAAGTAAAGTAATTATCAGGATTTTGTCGTACTGGTGACATAATTAGAGAGTTAATTATTCCAGGCGTAGTAATCATATAAATTTTCTTCAGAATAGACAGAATTGGAATTTGGGGATTCATAGCCAAATCTTGTTATTTACTAAATATAACCCCGAGCTAAATTATTCTGACATCAAGCAGAATGAAGTTTTTAAATTTATTCGAAAAGTTTCGGAGGCATTTGTAAGATATTCCTAACGGGTTATCGTGCTGGAAATGCTGTTCGACTTCTTTTCTATTATTTCTTCTTTACGTCAAAAGGCCTCGCCCTGCACAATTTATTCAATTTTTTCTCCATTTATAGGCACACGCAATCGTCACTTCTAGCAAATTTTCGTGTCTTTATATGGTAAAATTATTATTGAAATACATTTCACCTCTCACAAGTTTTTCTACAGATCTTTTATAAGCTCGCCTAAAGGCGTGAATTATTAAGATGACAAGATTTCATTTTCAAAAAAGACAAATTACAAATTTTACATAGAAGTATCAGAGGAATTGATAGAAAATTTTTATTTCCACAAACCGATGTCGTTTTTTCCATATCCACAGGGAAAATATCTCATTTCGGCTTTATACAATGGGTCTCTAAATTTAACATATAAATTCTTTCGGGTCGAATTCACTTTAGTCATATAAATTGTATTATAAATTGTAGAAAATCGTTGAAAGAAATAATATAGGAAAATCAACTATGCAACTTTTATGGACGCTGAAGAAAAATTTTGTTATTCAATGAAGCGTGGCCCATTCTTAGTAGAAGAAGACATCCAACAGAAAACGTTCCTCATCATTAACATTGCATCCTGATCATTTCCTAGTGGTGGTAACTGCTCTCGATTTTTCTTTTTCTATTTGATCTAAATGAATGTTTCGAAGGAGAAATCCGAGTGTATTTGAAAAACTGAAACCATCGAAAGAAATACGCCAAATATAGATTTGTATATTACTTTTTCTCGATTAAAATGTAAATTTAGAAATTATTACCTTTTATAATCGATCAATCACTATGAACTATGTTTATTTACTAGAAGTAAACAATTTTTTTAATAAAATTTCTATTTTGGTAATTTTATGCTGATTTACATTTAGATTCGGATTATTTTTTACATATCTACTTTTAACCCGTATTTTATTAAATGTAAAAAATTTATATAGGGTAAATCCGGGAGAGATGGCACACCTTTTTTGTTTACTGATAAAATCATAACAAAAACTTTTATCATTCAAAATAGCTTACATGTGACCATATGCAAAAATAATGTCAAAAATTAGTTAATCAAAATGAAAAAAGTAACAAAATAAACAATTTTTAAAAAGTTGGAAAAAACCATCTCGCCCAACTGTGTTGGGTGAAATGGTTTTTCCAACTTTTTTCATTTTGCTTAACTAATTTTTGGCATTACTTTTTGCATATGGTTGCATATAAGTTATTTTGAATGATAAAAGTTTTTGATTATGATTATTAATAATTTTATCAGCAAACAAAAAAATAATGGCGCCATCTCTCCCGGTTTTACTCTAATTTGGATTTTAATTATCTTAGATAAAGCGCATCAGTGTCTACTCTGTTCAAACAAATGAATGGCAGTTACGTATGCCATAATCATTACCACAATATCATCTAGACTCCAGAATGTGAATATACTTAGTTAGGCCGTCTGTCTCGGATTTACTCTATATTTCCATTGTAAGAGAATTTTTAATTTCTAAATTTAATTATTCCTAATTTATCATGAAATTAGAAATAATCTGAAACATAAAAAATTATGCGAAATCAAATTCGATCGTATAAAATTATTTCGCCAACTAATTGCCATTGCGAATAGATATGTGGTTCACAATAGGAAATATTCAATTTTGTATACCGAATCTAGTTACTTCTTTTAATTTTTCGATAAAATGTCGGATGTATAATTAAACGAAAATAAAAAATGAAAATTTTAAACTGTTAACTAGTGTTCTAGGGACACGCTTCTTAAATTATCTGACATGAAGGACCGGCGAAATTTTTTCCGGAGCGCCAAGTATCAATGTAGGATGGCAGATTTGCCTCACGAAATAAGATATGTCTGTAAAAATTATATTTTATTTATTTCTCATGACATGACGTTACCGGAGTATGTATGATTTTTACATAAACTTTGGTACAAATGTAATTTAGAAATTGTAGTACTATAGCATATTAATGTTACGCTTCTTAAAACATACTTCTTTCTTTCCTAGTTTCTCTCTTCTCTTCAACTGATGGCTCACGGATCACAATTGATCCGTGGACAAATTGCGATATTCAAAGCAGTAGTACCTCGAACTATTACTGATTCTCAGTTCGCCACTTTGAGTTGCGCTGTTATAGGCAATACCAATAAATTTAATAATTTGATATGTATAATATTAGTTAAATATTTTATTGTCATTAGGAAACTAATTATGGAATTCATATACATATGTTATTAGATAATACTTTTGACAATACCATATTTACATTTTTCCAAAATACAACATAGTGTCTCTATGCAAAATAAAAATATACTGCATAAGCAATTCAGAATTGCGTGTTATAGTTTTAAAATCATGGTAAGCGCGTTAGCGCAACTATAGGAGTTTTCTGCTAAATTTTTTTCTTTCAATTATGATACTTCTAGTAAGGATATAATATTGAAATTTGTAAGGTAAGTCGAGGGGAATACGACAGCATTTTCTTTCAAAAATGTTTTCTTTGATCTGCTTTAAACTAAAAATAAAATTAATTTGTTAAAATAAACTACGGTTATTAAAGCAATTGAAAAACAGGAACATATTTTCAAAAGTTTAAAATAATTCCAAAAGATTACTGTTTAAAAACAGATATGTGAAGTTCCATATTGCAAAGATGTACACATTCACATGTTCACATATGACAACGGCTAACGATTAATATGTTATAACATTAAACATATTTAAATATCAAATAAATATAGAAATGCATAATATGTAAAAATTAGGAAATTGTATTAGTATGAAAGATATCTTTTATTTGCTCTTTGAAATATTACAGCATTAAAAAACACTTCAACGTTCATAAACAGTAACCTACAACGTTTGTTTTGATATACAAACATCCAGACAACATGGTCTAATATCGGTCATTTTTAATAACCGCTATTAGACCATAACTTTCTAATTTAAAATGGACATTTAATGGCTAATAACGAATTCCTTTCTTTAAAACAGAAAATTATGAAGTAATTAATGTTATCTTTGACTATCTATCTATTTTATTATATATATATTTTTCAGTTTCGCACGAACAATCGGAATTGGAACTGAAATGGGCCGGAATGGTCCCCATAATATATGTGAATTTATTCAAATTGGACAATATTTACACAATTATTGCAAGAAAAATATGCGAAAATCTTTTCCTTTATTACGTAATAACATGTGTAAATTTTATCCTATTTGGATAAATTCATATATTTGTGATAATATTTGTGTCTGTTATAGTTTCTCTGGTTGGACATCGGAACAGACAATAGACAAATAATCAGATAAGCTTAATTTATATACATTTTTATTCAATTTTATAGTATAAAGAGTCAAAAAACAAGCATTAAAACAATTTAATGAAAAATGGAGTAATATGCCATGCGGCGTATTACCCCGATGTCCACGAAGCATATTACATTAATATCAGTTGAATTGCCAAAATTCAAATTAATAATCAACATTAAATGCAATGGCAGCATTCAAAATGGCAGAATGATTACATGATGTATGCGGTCAATGACATATATTTACATCCGTCATATATTCAATTTTGACTTTGACTAATAATATTAAAATTTTTGACATTCTGATGATAGCAGTCACCCGATTTTCAGGCAAAATCAATAGATAATCGCGACGAATGAAAGTGTCTATCACCTATTATTAATCTCCGACATCGATTGATAACATGCGCATGTACAGATCTTCATAAATTGTTTTGTTATTATATTAATACACTATTTGTATCATTGCGGCGTATTCACTTGACTTACTATATAGGCTTATGTATTCGGATGGATATAGGAAACATCATCTAAAAAAGTTTGGTCTTAGGTATATTGTAGCACTATAGTCACGTATTAAAATAAGAACAAACCTGACCTTCAAGGTAATATTTTTAATACTATAATGGCCCAATCGCTTTCACATCACTTTTATTAAAAGATTATGAATTATTGTAAAGTGAAAATATAACTTACATTTAAAATACGCATGTTGCAAATCAGAACTGCAGGTAACTATTAAGCTTATACTCGAAAAAGATAAGTTTCTTTAATATTAAAGTATGTAAAATTAAACCAATCACAACTCACGATATTTATCATTTTATAATCTAGTTCATAATATAGTTTGGATGACCAGGAATGGCATATATATATATGAAAATTACTGACTTATATGTACATGATTTTCTAAAATTCAACAATAGATGGATAGGAAAGAAAACACTAAAGTTCTTGTAAAAATCTCTATTCTCCATAGATTTATACTGTTCTCAGATTTATGCGGAATTTGAGACTTGTCGAACTGCGAAAATTAAGATTTATGAATGCCAATACAGTATATAGCAATAGTTAAAATGGAATAAGGATCTGGAAATGATTTCGTGCATTTTTAAGATGTGTGAAAAATATTTATTCATGAGTCCAATTTCTTATACCTTTTTAATAAATTACGAACTTATTTTTGAATGGTTATATATGGAAATAGTATTTTGTACTGTTGTTATTAACCTACCATTTATATACATAACGGAATATTCGTGTTGATCAATTCATTTTTGATATATGATAAGAATGATTTTATAATGCGTAATAGGTTTTATTATTTAAAAATCGTTTAATAAATTTCATCAATAAATGAAGGAATTCAATCTCGAAATTCACCAACCGTCAAAAGATATTACAAATGCCTAATTATTCTGTATTCACAGAAATAAATTAAATCTACAGAAAAGATGTTTACCACTCATTTATTCTTTTATCGTTTATTGAATTTTGAAGAATTATTGCTTTTATCAATTTCTCCCAAGAAATTCTTAGCAATATAGAATCCATTCTGAACTTTTTTTGTCCAAGATCACTTTGTTGCATTAAATTAAAGAGTAAATTAATTTAAGTAGAAATCATGATAAAAGGAGAGAAAATATATTGTACTAATAATTAAGTAAAATACATCATTAATTATCATTAACAGATTAAGACACACACTGATGGAATATAAATCTGAACTGTTCTTAGCTGTTGTTATCTTTTAAAATATCATTTTTTATAATATTTAAACATATATCCTGATGAAGAGCGATAATTACGATATTTGAATAATCTGGTTATGTTTTTGTTAGCAAAGCAAAATGCTAATTCCTTCGTGAAACAAATCGCTTTTGACATAAAATTAGTGTGTAGGGTGGTTATAAAATAACTGATTCTAATCACAGCTCATTGAAGCCGATTCTAATCAACATATGACATTAAAACGTACTATATATGCTAATTAGACCATAGGGTCGTAATTTCCGATGAAAAATAAATAGTTCAAATTTTCACACCAGAGAAAAATATGGCGCTTTATGGATGAAAAATACATTCAGAAATTGAGCAGAACTTCAATATGTGCTCCATTTAAGTCGATTACACGCTGGATACGTAACACTGTGTGATCAATGGTCGCTCGAGTCACCACTTTTTCAGAATCCCTTTAGAATCTCCAGACTCGAATCCCTGTAATTTCTGACTGTAGGGATATTTGAAAGATCGAGTCTATCAGGAAGAAGTACGGTGTGTGGCTGACCCAAAGGCAAGCATAAATCGGCATGTCGCAGATATTCCACAGGAAATGCTTCGAGCGATCATTGATCACGCAATGTTACATATCCAGCATGCAATAGACTTAGATGGAGTACGTATTGAAGTTCTGTAACTGCTTTTCGAATAATAAAGTCTTATTATTGTAATGCTGATTTTCTGGATGTATTTTCACCCATAAAACGCAGCCATATTTTTGCCTGATGATGAAAATTTGAACTATTTTATTTTTCATCAAAAATCACGACTCCATGATCTAATTAGCATCTATACTATCGCTTTAGTGTTATATGTTGATTCGAACCGACATAAGTAAGCTGAGTAGGGTCAGTTATTTTATAACCACCCTGTATATGAATAGCACGATTAAAGTCTATGCACTTTAAAACAATCAATCTAAGAAGAGCTATAATATATAAATAGCTTTCTTGAATAATAATAATTTCATTGATAGATATTTATTGAACTTATTATTTTTTATTTGAATTTGTTATTTTAAATGATATTGCTACTCATTATAATTTATATTTTAAAGAAATATGAATTTCAAATAAATCTTCTAATTTCTTTAAAATGCAAAATACAATAGTATATAATAAATAAATAAGAAATACAGGAACACAATAAAATCTTTTTTCCTCTTCCAGCTTCCATCTTTAGTAATATTAAAATTAAAATACAAATAATAGTAATAAAATTTACAAGGAATTCCATATATAGTATATTATTTTTAAGTGAATTTTCAATATTAATTATTATTTGTGTAGACAAATGTTATGTAAACAATTTTTAACAATTCTACAATATATTAATATCCAGTGTTTTTTTCTGTTTGATATTTATTATCTGCATTGTCTTCATAGTCTGTAAAAACCGATATCGTAAAATATAAGATTACTATAATTGAGGAAAAGTAGAATAGCTGATGGGAATATGTATACAGTATAGAATTTTCTATTTAAAGAGAACACAATCCATAAAATTTTAATAAATTTTAATATTATATATGAGAAAATGCATGATTTCTTGAATTGTAAAACTGAATATGCTCCGTATTGCTTAGTCATGCAATTATAAATCAGTTGTTATGGATTTTTAGATTGTCAAATATAGAATTTCCCTGAAGCTAATCTTAAGTGTAATTCTTCATTTCATTCAGTGCTGAAGCAAAAATCTGTGATAGGTAACTGTTATCTCTATCTATTCTATTCCTTTTATAATTTGATTGAAATACACTTTGTTTCAAAAAAAACGAAGCAGCTTCTCTCAAAATGGCTGTTGTTCATACTACCTAAGGGATACGTCGTACAGTCATCTTGAAAAACTACTTAACGTAACGAAACAGTAAATCCAATTAGATATATACGTACTTACGAACGCCGTTCCTTGGCCTCAGATTTACTCTTCTGGTGAGCTCTGGAAAAACTCTGCGCATTCTTTAGCCATGAAATTTTTATCATTTGTATATCTAGCTAAGAAATATGTAAATTTTAATCATTTCTATATCTAGATATCTCTTGGCATTTATATACCGAGTTTCGCAATTCTCGCTCTATTTCTTAGGGTACGTCGTTTTTCTTCTTTTTGTAACAGCGTGTATAATTTAAACATTTGCATTTTCAAATATCTTATTTTATCAGCTGTATACTTTACAAGTTATTTTTGATGCTGCTATAGAATTTGAAATATATGCTTCATTACTCAATTGTTACGAATTGAAAGCAAACGATCGTACTTTAAAAACACGAATAAGATTTACAAATAGAAATAATTTTTATTGCTCTAATGATCTCGAATTCCTTATTTTTTACACATGGACTCAATTGAAAGCAAACGATCGTACTTTAAAAACACGAATAAGATCTACAAATAGAAATAATTTTTATTGCTCTAATGATCTCGAATTCCTTATTTTTTACACATGGAGTATGTATAAAATTAAGGGTTTTTAATATTTTTCTGTGAAATATTGATTATAACATAACTATTTTCAGTTTTATCATTTAAATATACACATTTTTTAGTCTGTTTATAATCTTGTTTCAATATTAATTTTGATGTTGTTGGATATTTTTATTAAATTATTTCTAATGACTAGATTATTTGTATCTTTGATTGATAATAAGTTTATTAATTTATTTCTTGATGTAGATCGGTTAATTTTCAATAATTAGATTAAATATAAGGCGGAGTGGGGTAAGTGCAGAGTGATTTTTATAAAGTTGGACTTTAAACGCAAGTATTTTAAGCTATGGTATAAATATTTAACAATGTCAGTACCAATCGCATTGCGCAGCTATTACCATTTAATTCATCCTTGTAAATTTTAATTTTGCTACAAAATCGTACAAAATGTCAGCTACCCTGCACTTCACTCGAAACGGAGCAAGAGCGTACGTACAAGTTAAAAACATTTTGAAGTTTAGTTACACACGCTACTTGGCCAGAGCAAAATTATGAACAAATTGCTATAAAATGCTTTTTACCGCATTAAGATAGGTTGTTTGGTTTTAGAGTTATCCTTTGTTAAAGAAACAAGAATTGATCTCTGAAATGTGCGAGGAAGTATAGTAAAATAAAACAAAAATAAATTGTTTAATAACAACTTGTGTACTTATATCACTTTATATTTTTGTTTTCACACAAGTTATTATTAAACAATTTGTGTACTTACATCACTTTATATTTTTGTTTTATTTCACTGTACACTCCTCTCACATTAATTACTTTGCATCACCTTTTATTTTTGTTCAAAGTAACAAAGTGCACATTTTGTTATTTAATATGACAAAATGTTTTTTATCAAATAAAAAAGGTTTTATATGAAAATTTAATTGGATATCTTTGCATTTATCAATCGTCATCTCGACAACGTTCACATTCCGTTAATTTCTTTCGAATAATCACCCCTGTTAGTTTTTTTGACGTAGCTGCGAACCATGTTATATGCGAGAAATAAAAGTTAATAAACAAATTAAAATGTAGAACACGAAACAATAAAACTGAACTTGTTATATGGCCAGAACAGCCTAACACGCAATTATCCCAAGCTGATGATCCTCATTCGCCCCAAGTAACAATATTTACGGGACAAGAGCTTACTAGCGTTTTTCTCAATAAATTTTAAAATATCAAAAAAAAATTGTTTATTTCGTGTAAACTTTAATCGATATTCTTCATGCTTATCAAGAAAATAACTCCTAATATGAAGTTATCTTAAGAATTATTGCACTTTTAAGATCCTGTCAAAGTTGTGTGTTCTGTTTGGACGCGACGCTTTTATAAAGGTCGATGTAAATACTGGAATTTCATCAATCATCGTGCGATATCTATGTCGATAGGCTGATATTAACTTGTAGTAGATTACTACAAAATATTAAATAGCTAATTTCCATTATCTTATAATTAAAAAAATCTCGATAATGCATTTCCCCAATTTCGCTTATCTTATAATAAAAAAACTCATTAATGCTCTTGTCCCAACTACGCACTTACCCCACTCCGCCTTATATAAGCTATTCATTTAAAAATTTTTAACATATATCATAATTCTGTTTGGAAAATTAATAGCCAAGCTCCTTATTGTTCTAAAATTAGTTATTTTTCTAAGTGGGCACAATGACTGCCAGATTTCTGCACGTAGAAACGAAGCCAGCGGAATTTAAATTCGTACGTGTTTGTGAATATCTATCTACTTGTTTCATAAGCGTTCTCTTACATTAATATTCTGCCTAATAATGCTCAGCATATCTAATGTAGTTCAAACTGAATTCGCGAAAAATATTTTATGAAGTATATTTTGATATATGATTTCGAACTGTATTCTTTCTTTCGAATGTGGAACATGTTTATAATTTACTTAAAGTTTTAATGCAAAATTATTTTTAAGTATTTTAGTAATAGAAATTTTCAATATTACAATTCATTTTATAATAATTAATATGACGTTAATGAATAAATTTTTCATTTTTGGCAATATTTTTATAGTACTATTTTTCAATTCTAGAATCAATTCTTGAAACTGATGATCATCTCTATTTGATCACATTGATGATCAAATAGAAAAATGTTGGTTTATATTAAGAAATACTAATGTGCCATAAATTAGAAATTAAACAAAAATTTCAATTATAAGATATAGATATTTTATAAGTGCAAAGTGATTGGAATATTCTATCCATTTTCAGATAGAATTTTCGATGAATTTTAAATCATCGACTCTGTGCTATTTTCCTAATATTTACGATCAAATATTTTGATTTTATTCGTCATAAGTAGAATATATATATTTAATAACGGTAGATAAAAAGAGATCATTTTCTATCGTTGATATTTTCAATTATCAATATTTTAAATATAAATATGGTTCTATATAGAGAAGTAATATATAAAGCCTAGGTCTGTAGATTTTTGAAATTTCTTGATAAAAAACGGAAAATGATAATATATATTAATTAATAAATAATAAATAATTATATTAAAAAATTGCAAAGTGATTGAAATATTCTATCCATTTTTAGATAGAATTTTCGATGAATTTTGAATCATCGACTCTGTGCTATTTTCCTAATATTTACGATCAAATATTTTGATTTTAGTCGTCATAAGTAGAATATATATATTTAATAATTGTAGATGAAAAAAGATCATTTTCTATTGTTGATATTTTCAGTTGTCAATATTTTAAATATAAATATGGTTCTATTTAGAGAAGTAATATATAAAGCCTAGGTCTGCAGATTTTTGAGATTTCTTGATAAAAAACGGAAAATGAGATGTAATTATATTAAAAATAAATCAAGAGAATTCTTTCTTTTACAACTTCGTATACATTTTTGGGATTAATGCTTAATTTTTAACAACTAATTCTCCAATTATTTCAAAACTATATGATTTACTCTTTGGTTTCGCAGTGTATATGTTAAAAATAGATTTATTTCCTCTTCTCAGCTTTTTATTCAATGCTGTTTCTTTAGGAATCTGTTTTGAAGCTACTAATCATCAGAGAGTAACGATAAATTCAATTAATTACCTTCAATTTTAATCAATTAATAGGTTCTATAATTTATATGTTGTTTTGGAGATCTCTGAATTTGAAGTTCTTGGTGATTTTTTAGAATTTATATTGTATGTTTTGATAAAGGACCAAAATATACAATATATAGTTCTAAAAGATAAGATTTAGTCTAAGCAAATTCTTATTTGGATACAGCTTTCAAAATTTTCAAATTATTTTACGATTCATGTTTTCATTAGCTTTATCAGAAGTAGTAAATAAGTATGTGTTTGTGTGAATATATCATATAAAACTTGTATATTATATTGTGTACTCGCACGCACACACACATATATATGTATATATGTGTTTGTGTGGACAGTAAATAATTACATTATTTTGCTGTTTTACTTCAGAATTAATAACATCTGAACTGTTAGATATTAAATATAGATTATCATCGAATTCCGTGCATCATAATCTTCTCTAGAATTTTCCCAGAATCTTTAGAAATCAGATATTAATTGTAAGATCAGATAAATTGTGTTAATGTAACGATAATAAATAGTTGAATTGTTTTTACTTTTTTGTTTCAATAATCAGCAATATAGAAAATCTGTTGCTGTTTTAACTAATCATAATTTGGATTTATCTAAAGAAATATCCTTTCAAACGAACATCATTATTATGCTGTAAAAGCAATAGATTTAAGGATATGGGATATCATCTAAGAAGGAACTTCGCGAAGGAATTTGTAATCATCGAGATCCATAAAAATTAATAGGCTGAATTATTAAATAACATTCAGTATTTTTATTGATATAATTTAATTAATAAGGAAATATGCTGTAAAAATTAAATATTCTGCAATGTTTGGTTTATTAAACGCTTTACTTAAAAGAAAAACGATAACGATGTATAAATACATAAGATCAGCTAATGATTAAAAGAATCACTTTGTAATTTGATTATATAATTTTATTGATTTCTTATTTCAATTAAAAGAAATGCATTCAAAATTGATATAGATATTTTACAGTATCTTACTCCACGCTTTAATTTGGGTATTATATTTCCTTCAATGGTATTGCGTAACAATTATTTTATTCATCTTAATTAATTTTTCAGAAAAAATAAATCAAGTATCAGGATGCATTCAATAAAACTGCAATACAAGATTGATCTCACACTCAGCAGTGTATATTATTCATCCAATTAGGGGCACAGATAACGAAAATTTATACATATATTCTTATCTAGCGAGTACTTCAAAACAAATAAAAAATATTTTTAATATGTATATTTTGGGTATGTATTGAATATATAAGATAATCTACACGAATCTTATTATAACATAGGCCTATAAATTGAGATTTAATCATTAATTACGTTACAATCCTAGCACTTTCCGAAAATAATGGCAAATAATAAAAATATTAGAGAAAATTTATTATAAATAAAAGAATATATAATATAAAAACATTCAACTCAATTCTATATATGTTTAAAAAAATAACTATTTATTTATTTGTGATTCTTCTTTCGGAATCATTTATATCCATCAATCTATTATGATGTAAAAATATAATTATATTTAAAGACAATGGAATATGTGGCATTTCTAGAGAGGAAGTTACTAATACTAATAAATGAGATATTGCTGTATTTTCTATCAGATACGCCAAAGTTAGAAACTTTGAGCATTATAAAAATAATGACTCGAAAAGTATACTCCGTTGGCTTTCCCAATTTCATCTTTATCGTGCTATTGCATCTTTTTCTATTTGTAGAATACAATATTTGAGAATGCATTCAGAAATTTATTCAAATGCTAGTAAAGGTCGATGAATATGAAATTTTTTCGCCATTTTATACTATGTAAACAATAAATATTTACTATGTGCAGTGTATTTTATTAATATCATAAAAAAACATAATTATAAGCATTTACATATGCTGTGTTTGTTTTTAGATAAAGTATGCCATTTCATATAAAGAATAAATTATTATTACTTCTTAAATATTCGATTTATAAAATAATAATAATTTATTTTTTATATGAAATGATATACACTTATGTAATAATACTTTTTGTTTCATGTCAATTGCTGTAGTTTATCATTTATTAATTTGACTTTAGCGATTTCAATATGTGATAAACAGTTTGGAAAAACTGAAATCAGAAAAAATCATGTCATTTTAATTATTTTTATTCGTTTATGATTTTATTTTTTATTCTACAAAATAAAAAAATCCGTAAGGATTTTTTTTTATTTAAAGAATAAATTAATTTGTCTTTATATGCTACATTCATTTTATTGCATATGAATAAGAAGTTTTTATGAGAGATAAAATTGAATAGTAATGAATTTGATTAATTTTTTCAATTCTGTAAAAACGTAGAATAAATTAGCGACTTAAGATCATTATTTAAGCGAATATAATTAAAAAAATCAATAAATAGAAGCGGATGAAGCTAATTAAATTTTATTACGACTATATTTTTATATATCATACAAAAATTATCGATTCATGCTAGCTGATATTCAGCAGGCCATGTGCAAAATGTAATTTTAAGTAATGATAATCTTAAAAAATAGTGAATGGTGATAATATTTTGTTTAAAATAGTATATTTTAAAAAAGAGTGTTAACCAGAAACTTTCAAAATATAAAATTTTAATTATCTATAAGTTTTATTTTGTGAAGAAAAAAAAAATAGAGTTAATAATTAGAAATTAAAAATAGAAAAAATAATATAGGCCTATCTACACTTAAATATTTAATGATTAAAAAAATATATGATTATTTAACGTGAAGAGATAACTCTCTATGATAATTTTAAAGTAACTACTTTTTTATTGTTATTATTTAATTTAAACAAATACATAAACTTTTATAAAATTTCAAATAAGCAAAATATAAATTTTATCTAATATATATCGTTACGTAAGTGCATATAATTACCTTTATAAAAGTTGCATGAATTCGTCAATGATTGAAGTTATCAAGTATAACGAGATCATGATACTTTTATAACCATTAATTATATATAAATATGTAACAGTATTGCTTCAATAGAATCATTTTATTTTCTTTTTCAGTATATAATGAAAGCTCAAGTTTATGCTTTTTTATTCTACGTAATATAAAAAATAAATCCCACCAACTTGAAGAGCTATGGCCAAATGACTTATTAGAATTAAGCAATGTAAAATCATATATATATTTTTCGAATCAGCTTCAATAGAATCATTTTATTTTCTTTTTCAGTATATAAAGAAAGCTCAAGTTTATGCTTTTTTATTCTACGTAATATAAAAGATAAATCCCATCAACTTGAAGAGTTATGGCCAAATGACTTATTAGAATTAAGCAATGTAAAATCATATATATATTTTTCGAATAGTTTAATTATTAGATTAAAATTATTGGTATATATAGTCAAGTCGTTATATAATAGTTTACTCGAATTATAATAAAAATCAATTTTGTAAAAATTACGATAAAATTTGATAAAACCAAATTCTTCAAAACTCTTGTAAACGATTCTATAAAAAATTGATAAGATTTAATCTACAGAGACTTAAATAGGGCTTATACACTTCTTAAAATATAATTTGATTGACAATTTATATAAATGAGCGATATTCATTAAAAATTAACAATAATTATTTATATTAAAATTAAGTTTAAATCATTCTTCATTTTTCATTAATTTATTAACTAATAATGAAAGATATTTTTATTAATTTATATTATAGTGAATTTTATAATATTTAAGTTCTTTGTACGTAGAAAAATAAATCAAAAATATTTTCAGGAATGAAAATAAAATGACATCAAACGACTAAAATATATACCTTTAATAACATTTCATAATTTTACTCAACAAAAGAATCAGATAAATCATTATCAATTTTATTTTGTTGCAATACATAAAATTTTAAAAACTGGATAGGTGTCAAGTACACCTGTAAATTATCAGCATAATTAATTATGTATATTAGTAATTATTCGTTTATTTCTCATATATACGCTATTTTTGTTCTAAAATTTATACGTCTTAATGTAAATTTATTAGAAAAGTGAATTGTTTTATTAAAAAGCTCAAATAATAAGAGTAATGAAGATATTGGTTAAAAATTATCTTTAAATTGAAAACTTCGCTTAAGGTAGACATTTGGAATAGAGTAAAGAAAGTAAATAAAGAAAAAATATGATTGTTTTATAATTAATAAATTATACAGTTAAGTAATTATCTTTGTCTTCAGATGAGAAACGTAAGTAATACAATATGTTTAATATTCAAAATGCATTCTTTTTATAGCACCTAATAACTTACAAAATTTCGAAAAAATATTTACTCTTTAATATTATAAGAAATAAATTATTCTTCGAAGAAAAAGTGTTTCAGAAAGATATTCTGTAAACTTTAATTATAATTAATTAATAATAAAATTCTTTTACTTAATTCATTTCAAAAGAATTCCCTTTGCGCGTTATTACCTTACGTTGTATTTAATGAAAGGATATCTCGGCTATTTAAAGCTAATTAACTAAGATCTCGAACGAAAATTTTCATGTTTATTTATTAAATAATTTTTTTTTAAACCGGTTCGAGGATTTTATAGTAAATATCAATTGTTTTAATTTTTATATATAAGCACAATTCCGAAAATTATTCAATATTTAAATACAGTATTAAATGATTTTTATTTTAAAAACTATCATTATTAATACTATGTTTATCGTAATTTTTGATAAAATGTGTGAAGTTTAATTATGTGCAATGCATTTTTATATTCTTTATGAACAAAAAAAGAAATACTGGAAATTTCGGATAAAATTCTTCAAATAACATTGAAATAATTTTTTTCGCTAATAAAATTAAATGAAAAATGTCTAATCCTTTAAATAAAATTGCTGCCATGATACCACTTCACGTGGAAGTTTCAATATTAAAAATTGGAAAAACGGTAACTTTGTATTGTGATGATTAAAGTAATATGTTTATTTCTTCGTATTTAAATCTTTATGTTAATCGCATCATTGTTTGCTTTAGTTTAGGGAACATCATTCATAAATTGTAAACTATGATAAAATGAATAATAGCAATGTTCTTTCGTGATAAGTATTTTGATAAAATAAGAAATCGGTGTTAACAATTTAAATTTTTTATTTCGTATGATTAGAAACCATGTAAAAAGTTTGAAAGAAAATACGATAGTGCAATGTTTATGAATATCCTCGTACTGATTAATGCTGTATTCCGTTCATCGTTATAAACACTTTAAAAACGACCGTATCGAGATATTCTGATAGTTTCATTTGAATTTCAAATGGCTATTCTCCATAATGGTATATTTACAGAAGGACACGCCAGCATCAAATAGATTCACAAACTGATGGTGTTTTAATGTAAGTCTTTCCTAAATGCATCGGAATCAGATTCTTTCCTCCTCTTTCGTTCTCAATATCTTAGTGGTAAAGCTGCAATGGCTACAACAGCAACCGCTCTGTCTTTACCATATCAATATACGACATGTCTGTGGAAGATATATTGTGTGTTATTCACTGCTGGACCTCCAGCTGCGATAGTCAGAAATCGATGAGAATCTTCTCCAAGTCCATTTTTTTATTCCTGATTTGATATTTGATGTCGCGATTCTTTGCTTTGTTCCTGGATGCCAAATAGTTTTTGTTTGCTTTCTTCATACAATCTGCTACATGTGGAATTATCTTAAAAACAAAGTTTCCATAGGTACCTCTTCCTTGTTTGGATAAAATGAATTTAGTCAATATGATAATGTGTACTTACCATCCCATGTTTGGTATTTATTGTTTGATAGAATGTTTTATTTTTGTAAGGATTTATTTTTAAACACTTGTTCGGATGAAATTTAAATTATTTTGCATGTTGGATTTTCCTCTCGACGATTCCTAATCATACTTCATCATTTCTGACAATCTATCCGCTGTCTCTGCCATAAAATACGGTATATATAAATCATTTTGTTACCAAACAAATTATCAAGTTTTGAAAAGCTAACCTGTCCTCTCTGTGATGATATTATCTCTCATATTGATAACAGCTGTGAATATAATTATTTTTGTTTCTAATTTATATTGATTAATTAAATAACTTTAACATCAAATTGAATATAATGAGAGTTAAATCCTACAGATTATTTAATCACTTTTTAATAAAACATAATAACTATAAAAGAAAAGGACTTTATTAATGTTACATCTAAAAGACTTTATATTTAGAAACCATAATTTAGTGTATATACTAATGAAATATTTCTCTTTTGGGTGCGACTCGACGATGACAATTATATTCGCATCCGATTTACTAACATGACAAAACCATAAAGTAATGGGAAAGCAAAACAATTCATCAGAATAGTTAGTTTCAATTGTCAACGCTCCAGTAAATAGAGAGAATAGGGGAGCATTCACCTCACAAAGCAAAAATTCCAAACTTGTATTCGACGTGATGCTATCTAAAGGCAACTTTAACATATTGAAATGATTTCTTTAGTAGCATTCGCATGCTGTCGACGAAATAGCGACAATGGAAGAATTCAGAAGGAAGGTTAGACACTAACAGTGGGATACGACAGCTGAATCTGCAATATTAATATTTCCAGCGAATAATGAATGGGTCGATATTTGAAAACTAAAATGTCTGTTCTTAAAAAACAGGAACGATCCGCTACCGTGCAGTTTTTCAAAATATTTACATCATTTTCTTTTGTCATATAAGTATAAAACAGCATTAAGAGAAAACATGATAAAAGAACATAAGCTATATACATTTATTCAGATCTATATAAAGACTGCAATATCTTTAAATTAAAAAATAATAAACTGAAGGAGATACATATACTACCAAACACAAAACAAAATACTGTAAATAATAATGTATTTATCTTACCAGCTTTAATATCATATCTATAGAATTTATTTACAGAAATGCAGAAATATATTATTCTATAGAATTTATTTAAGGCCTACTACCAAACACAAAACAAAATACTGTAAATAATAATGTATTTATCTTACCAACTTTAATATATCTATAGAATTTATTTACAGAAATGCAGAAATATATTATTCTATAGAATTTATTTACAGAAATGCAAACAAATTCTATAGAATGTTGTTTCGTTTGTTATGGATTGTCATTCGTTTACCTTCTGTTATCAAAATTTACGTTCTGTAAACTATAACAGAGAATTTAAAATAATTATTTACTATTGTTTAATATTGTAATTTGAGATAGACTATATTAAAAATTTTTATCATAATTATGAAACGAAATTAACTTCGAGATTCTACTTCAGATTGCAAATGTCCTACAACTATTAGCAAACAGAAATTTATAGCGAGACAGTTTTAATTATTTTCTCTCGAAATTTAACTTAAGTGAAATTAACGATACAATTACGAGAATAGTGAATTTTTACTTAACTTTGCACAGAGTTTGTATTTAGTAATGCTGCTTTATAAAATATAATTGCCGTTAAAACTCCGAAATTAATTTTAAAATAATAATCAATTCTAATATCGAGCATGCTTTTTAAAGTAAATTTTCACATTAAGTGAAACGGATAAAAATGAAAAAGTATAGGCCTCTATAAAACTGACAACACGCGAATTTTCTTTCGAAGTTTTTGATTTTTTTAGTATACTTTTCATTTGTCAAAGAAAGAAACATTGAAAGTTTTGCGTAGAATGTTATTAACTTCGTCTTGTCAAGAACATGTGTTCTGAATTATAAATATTTATCGCGTAAGAGAGAATATAACTTTTCTTTTGATTTCTGTCACGCTTTCTAAAGTATAGATTAACTCCACCCAAATATCCACGAATTACATTCTCCATGTAAAACAGGTCGTCTCAATTTATTTGTTTAATGTTCATTAAGGATAATTGACATTTGTTGTTTCCATAATTACAAAAAAATCAGAAAATTCGAATAATTTCTTTAATTTTGATAAAAATTTGATAATTTCATTCGCAGATTTATCACAATATCTTTTATCTTTAAATCACCCAAATTTTTCTAACTCGAAGAACATTGTAAATTTCAACTGCAAAGAAATAGCGAACATCATTTAAATTTCTAGTGTTGTATACTATTAAATTAAATCTAAGAGTAAATTAATTAATTAAATTTATTTGTTTTAATATTTCCGTGCATCCCGTAAATTAATTTATGTAAATGAAAGGTAATATTCAAATGGCGCTAGAAAATATTTAAATGCAAATTGAATATTTTAATTTCAAGGATTTTAATTTAATTAAAATTTTCTAATTTTA
Organism: Olivierus martensii; assembly: GCA_000484575.1. Taxonomy (NCBI): domain Eukaryota; kingdom Metazoa; phylum Arthropoda; class Arachnida; order Scorpiones; family Buthidae; genus Olivierus; species Olivierus martensii. The sequence goes on from AYEL01071467.1 coordinate 88,757, forward strand.
ATGATAAATTGAGATAGATTTTCAAATTGTTCAAATTATTTTGAACAGTTATAATTATCAATTTTAAAAAAGTATCCAATGTATTTTACTTTTCCTGTTGTAGATACGAATTTAAAACAGTTTCCAACGTTAGAAATATGATTTATTTAAATATTTAATTAATAATTAGAGATACGTGGAATTTATTTCCTGTACCTATTTACTCAGCTAACGAAATATGCTCTAGATTATTCATATACACTGCCATGATATTAAATTTGATTAGAATCTATTATTCAAATAAACACACCTGTAAAATGTCGTAGAACCATTTAATTGTGAATTAGTCATTATTTTATTATTCTATATTTATTGTAATATCTACTGAATTATAGTGAGTTTAGAAAATTGCTATCCTTTAACTAGTCATAAAATAAAATTCCATAAGAATTATTGGCATTCGAATCTTATGAAAAATGGAAATTCCATTTTTTTTTTTTTAATTTCTTTTATTTTCTTTAATCCAAACATTAAAATTATAATAAAAAATTGCATAATACTATAGTACTGTATAATACAAGTTTATTATTAATTTTTTATACAATAATGCTGTTACTTTTCTTATTAAAAACGAATTAATATCAATTTTTATTGTATGTTTTCTTAATGTATATTGGAATTAATTACAGTTTTAATCATTCATTATCTGAAAAAAAAATTATAGAAAATATTTATTTAGTTGAGTGTAGTGAGAGCGTTCTAGAACAGGGGTGGGCAAACTTCATGTCACTATGAGCCACATAGGAGAATCTCAAATAATTGAGAGCCGCAATCAGTTTCTTTCTATATGATTGGGAGTCGCATCAGATTTTTTTCAGGTACTCTTAAGAATGGTTTCAAAAATTATTTATTATATTTTTCACATTCATTTATTTCGTATAGATAGATACGCACTACTTTTTACAATAAACGAACAAATTACAAATATATTACTTTTTAAAATTAAATAGATATATGCTCCATATTAGCTATTGACTTTTATGGATGGAGCTACATTGAAAGTACCAAAAAGCGGCCTGTGGTTCATGAGCCGCAATTTGAGCACCGTGGTTCTAGAATGTAAAAAAGAAACAAAACGAATAATCTAAAAGAACCGAATAGAATATTTGATTATTACCATATTATTGTTTCGCTTACTATATATATAGGGCTATATATTTAGATTTGTATACTTTCTATACTTTCTATCTTATATGTTTATCTACATGTATGGATGATGGAGTTATCTGGCATTTAAGATTTTGACTTAATTTTAGACAAGAAGTCTGAAATTTTATGAATTTATATAAAGTATCAATAGCCAAAAAATTTTTTTTCTGGTTTGTTATTTATGTTACAAGTTTAACTATAACGTCCAAATAATTGAATATTATCATATACCTATATCTATTACCTATTTCCATATCTATTATCTTTCTTAATGATTAACTGAGTTATGTATCAATGTGTTAGTTTAATATCTTCCTCATCGAATGATGATAAACATTTATTTATCATTAGATGAGGAGAATTAATTGCTTAAATATTTATAGGGGAAAAATTCTGAGAGATAGAAATGAAAACAGGAGATTTTATAAAAGGAAATTATAATTCTTATTTTTCTGCAACAACTCTCAACTTATTATAATACATATAGATTATGAAAAACAGATATAAAGTATCCCAATTTTATTTTAATATATTTTCATTATAAATATTCTAAAATTGGAAATTATTGTTCTTCCAGCAAAATTATTAATGCGTCTAAAAACGAAGAGTATCGAGAAATGGACAGACTGCTGAAAAACAAAAATTTTTTTTTACCGATGCTCTCCTTTTTCTTCATTATTTTGCAGTTTCCTAATCGATGCAAAATTGACTGAACTAAGAACTTTACAATTATAGTATTTTCTAACGGACACGAAATGTACACATTCAAATCCGATACACGCGATATGGTAATTACATAATTCTTCTTATTGGATGATTTCTCAATTTTCCTAATGCATTTTTACATCTCGGTACGTTTTATAGAGCACATTCTAAAACCAAATGACTATATGCATCAATAATGCTATCCAGTTTATATTAGACGTGAAGTCATTTAATGGAAGTAGCCTATCGCCAACATATTCTTGCCGATATAGTATATACGTTACGTTAATGTTGAATTTTACCAGAAACCAAAATTTAAATATTTATTTATTTTAAAAAATAAAAAATGGATTTATTCATTTTTATTAAAAAATATTCTTTGCAATCAGTATAAATCGTAATAATTCGATTTCTTATATAGGTTATTTTACAAAATTTAAATTGTAAAAGATTTGTAACTTTTTAAAGTTGATTATTCTCATCGATAATGAACTCTGACTTTCAAATCAAATTTTTATAGTAAGAATTTTATTTATAATTATTTTTAGTGATGTTTTAAAATATAAAATGACTAATAATTCAATAGAATGAAGACCTTCGTGTATGTTAACAAAGAAAGCCGAATTGACTCTTTATGAATAAAAAATGATGCAAATACATAATATGGTAATTCAGAAAAGCAAAAAATCTAGTAGATCGTGCCCGAAGAAATTATTTGAATGCGTTACAGTTTTGCCTCATAAAATATGGAAAAGTGCAGCCAACTCTTGTTAACTAACAAAAGAGGGTATCATCGACGATTGCAAACTTGACAAATGACTCAAAACAATGTTTTGTGACATAAAAGAAAGCGGAGGAAAAGTCAAGTCGACAGTTGCGTGATCGATTTCTAGATAGACAAACAGAACAAGTGAATATTCGCTTTTTTGTGCGCCAATTCAATTTCCATTCATGTCAATGTTGGTCTTTATTTCATTGTCTTGATCAAGGAATCGGCCGCCTGCAGACACCCTAAATAACAGCTTTATCTCTTGGCTGCCGGCTGTTTGTTTGTGTCCTGAGATGCCATGTGAGCTTCGTTGATGCAAGGCACATCCTTTTCCACTCCGTCGGAATCTCATCAGTCTTTACTCCCCTCTTTTTAACGACACTGAAATAACAGGATTACAGTCGAAATTCAGTGACAGTCGTCGTGAGGTTAATGAGAGGTTTGGTTTGCTTCACCGACTCGCTACAGCCTGATTACATCTCATCACAAGCAGAATATAAATAGCCAAAAACTATCAGAGATTTTTTTACTTTTTCCGACCTCTTAAGTTATGTAAAAAGTAATTGTACACTTTCTGTATGTGACAGTTTTCCTTTCGCCAGCTAATGTTTCTTAACGCTCTGAGAAACTCGAAATGTTCTCAACTTGTCTTTTTTAAACTATGAATTCGATGGTTAACCTCTTTTTTGTACTACACAAATAAAATTTAAACAAACCACGGAAGTTCTTTATCTTTTAATTCAGTTATATTGAATAGATAGTTATAAAGAAATGATAAATAATTGAAAACAAATATATAACTATAATATTTCATAAAATATTCAAGCAATATTTCTTGGTATTTGTTATTTGCGTGTCAAGTACAAAAAATTCAAATGTTCTGTTTTTTTTTTTTTTTTTTTATTTTAATAATTTAAATAATTTAAATAAATTTTTAAAAAAAATTATTTATTAAAAAAAAATATTAAAATAATTAATAATTTTTAGCCACAAATTTCAGATAATATGAAATTTATGTGCGCGCATTATTTCGTTTTTATGATCAAATATAACTTATTTATAATTATATAAACGAACTCTTTTTAATAATAATCATTTAAATTCAATTGTTTCTCTGTTCTTTGAATTTCTTATCAAATCTCTCATCTGTTTTCTCCGAAATTATAAAAATCTTCAAAGCGAAGAGAGGATAAATATATGAAATTGCATTTTTTATTTTCATTGATGAAAATAAATATTGCTGCGAGTGTTTTATATCCAAGATTAATATTGGATATTGAAGAGTTTAGATTGGGGTCGTATTCAGAGATTTAGCCCGTCGAAAAATGGCAGCAGGGGAAAAGTTAAACAATAAACAAATAAAAATAGTTAATCAATGTATTGCTTTGGTGTCTTTTCTTAGGAATAATGATTATTTAAATAATTGTAAAACATTCAAAATCAATGCAATAAAATTCTATTTGAACTTACTTTAATTTTTGCAAATATGGAGATAACTAATTACAAAACTAATTCCAAACTTTTTTGATTCAATTCTTCTTCACTCTACAATTTGTGCAGTTCCCTATTTGGGGTATCAGTTTATATTTCAAACTAGAATATAAAATTGCTAAGCATACAAAATTGCTTTCTTAAGCTTTTACTAAAACTAGAAAGAACTGTTTTCGATTATATTAACAGATCTGAATTTCACATCTCTCGTATCTCTTAATATTTTACAAAGAATCTTCCAATTTTCATCTAAAATCCTTTCCGACTCTTCTGAAGAAAGAAACAGACTCTTCTGAGAAAGCAAGAAATAGTTTCCACTACTATTTTATCTCATTCATTCTAAAAATTAAAAAAATTCCATATTAATTATTATGGCTATTTTCATCTAAGTTTTGATGATAAATCAACTTTTCTTAATCTATATTCTGTTGTAATCCATTAGATTAAAAAGTCTCTTTATTTTCAGGATTTGATTCATCTATCAAATTTTTCAGTTGAATTTTTTTGTAACTGAAATTTAAAAAATTATGTAACATTTATTTTATTTTATTTTTTTCAGTTTTATTCATTTCTGTTGTAATATTTTATTTTCATTCTTTCAAATATGACTTTTAATAATGTACTGTACCTTCTTTTGTGAATACTTCGTTATTCAGAAAAGAATGCATTATACAGTACATTTTTTCGTTTCATATAAGTATCTACTAATTTCAAATTAAATATATAAGGAATGCATTTAATATTTTATTACATAAACTTAAAAATCATTAATTAAGCGTAATTCTCAATTTTATAAATTATCAAAGAAATATTTCCATAATTTTAATATCTCAATTGCTTCGCTCTAGTTCCAGCACAATTCTACATTACAAAAACATCAAAATCAAAGGAATTTATATTAATTATACTTAATTTGTTTAAAGGTAATCGTAGTAAATAGACTTCTATAACTTTTCCAGTTAACAGTTTATTGTATGTAAATTTGAGTGTGAAATTTTAATAATTTATATGCAAGATATAAGAAAACTATTTTCAATTTAAGGTGATTCGATTCGCTCTATGTTGTAATTATTAAGATTAATGTCTAGTATAAATCGAAATTACAATATAGAAAAAATTGAATTTAGTAAATTCATATTGCCAGCATAAAGTTCTTTCCCGTTTCATCAATTGTTAAACATAATTTTATTAATTTAAAAAAATACTGTATAATTAATATATTACATGATTTAAGTAGGGTAGAGCGGGGCTAGTTGAGCAGTGGGCCAAGTTGGGCAATGTCTTTTTCTCAGAAATACAAACACATACATTTTTTTGCTGATAGATGGGAACATTTCAATTCCTTCAGTTTTAAAAAAACTTATGTGCCAGAAAGTACTACATGTAATTTAACTTTGGTGAGCCTTTTCTAACAGATATATTTTGAACATTATCAGTATTTTTTTCTATTGCATTCATATATTATGACTTTCAGATAGAACCACCACTTGATGTAGAATTGGAAAAGAACGCATCTGAAAATGATTTTGTAAAAGTAACATCCAATCCGCAAAATATGTAGAAATCAACTTGCTTCATATTGAATCCATAGAAAAAAAACAAAAATTTAAACAGCCTATAAGCAAGTAACGCTTTTAATAGAGTGTAACGTTTCCAGACCTAAGACCAGTCCCTCTTCTTGTTCTAATATTTATGCATGCTCTAATACTTATTCTGATAAAGATTTTGTACTTAGAGTAGAAATGTACTGAAGAGGGACCGGTCTTAGGTCCGAAAACGTTATACTCTATTAAAAGTGTTACTTGCTGATAGGCTGTTTAAATTTTTGTTTTTTTTCTATGTAACATCCAATTCTCAATCAAATGATCAGATCCCTCCGTACCTTGCAAGAAGAAAGGATCAGAGGAAAGCACAAGTATAGCATTAATGGAAAGTGCTGTAGAGAAATTATCATCAATCAACAGTAATAAAATCACAACCAATGATGTAGCAAATGATGATGATAAAAAAAATTAATTAATTATTTATTTTTACTAGTATATATGTTATATATTAGGTAATAAAAGTAATATAAAAAGTATATGAAAAATGACATTATTTATTAATAAATTGTTATATGCTCCTTGCTGATTTCTTCATGAAACCCATTTTTTTTCCCAACATATATGCTTTCTTTTATTTTTTTTAATGATTCTGCTAATAAAAAGAGTAGAAATGATATCATCCTTTTCTTCCTCCATTTTAGTTAAAGCTATTCTCACAAGGAATATTGAAGGAAGTGTATGAAACTTCTTGAAAAATGTATCGAAATGCACATGCTCTCAAACTTAACACACTTCTTCCATGTCCGCATGATTACGTGTAAATGCATCTGCAGCCAACAATGCTAGTATGCGTGCGACAAAGTGTCGGTTGCATACGCTTCATGTAAACGCACCTTAAAAGTTTTTATGAGAAAAGGGACAATCATATTGTATCTGAGACAAATGTTTCTTCTGGTTCTAATATACCTAGTATATGTAAACATAATTTGGAAAATGAAAATGGATGACTGGATATATTATATACTGTTATCGATGACAGCTGTTATGCATCTTTAGTAAGCGATTTAAATTTTAATGTTTTTATTTGATCTTTTATCAACAGAATAGTCAGAGTCAGAGACCCTAGTGCAGTCTAATGAAATGTCAGGTAGTTTAACGGATAGGTTAGATAGGATATCTCTGCTATGTTGATCCATGAATATAAGATGCTAAAGAAGACTTTAAAGAAAACTAAAAGAAAATGCTGCTATAAAAGGTTGCCAACCATATTCCAACTTATTAAGGAACGACAATTGATGTCCTAAAAATTATCCTAAAATATTATTGATGTCCTAAAAATTTTTAAAAATATTTATATAATGCTACCCGTTGTTTAAAATTATGGTGGTGTATTTTATTTTATTTTATGCTATAACATTTTGTTTATACTTTAGCGGTTATTTTATTTATTTATTTTTTGTTTAGGCAAGCTTTATATAACCAAGGACTGTTCTTCAGCTATGTTAATTTATTTTGAAAATTATCCGATAATTATTTGTTCTAGAATCTTGTGTAGTAGTTCTTTTTTAGAATTGTATAACTGACGATGGTATAGTATTAATACCGAAAACGTTTTTAATAAATTTGAGTGTTTATTTTAAGCTGCTATTTGGTGCTTTGGTGTTAATGAAATATGTTTAATAGAGCTTTAAGCAGTTAACAAAAGGTTTGTCTTATATAATATATTTGAAATCAATCAATTAATTGTCAAAGTGTACTTTAACCCAATGATTGCCTTTGACAAAATAGTCATCAAGATGGCGGAACAAAAACAATATAAATAATATTCAATCATGAATTATGCAGTGGAGCAATCGCGGAACGGTTTTTTTGCATTTATTGGGTGAAAATATGTGCCTCCAATGATGGGTCCTAAATTTTCCAATTGTCAAAATTTCTTTTTAAATTCTGTTTTAAAGATAGAAAATGTGAATAGATTATATTCATATAATTTGGACTATTTTTCATCAAATCTTATCAATTCAGCTTTCTATTCTATTTTACTAATTTTATTTTGATTTTGGGATGAAAAAATTTATTTTTGAGATTTTAACTAAAACATGAAATTTTAGTATGAGGAGCTATAAAATTCATAAAATTGAAAAAATTTAGCTGATAATACAAAAATTTGGTTAATTCTGTTAAAATATAGAACATTTTTACTTATTTGTTCATTTATTGGTTTACTTTTACAGATAATTTAGTAAAATATGAGAAAATTATAAGGTAAACAACCCCAGGCTATAAAAGGGGCACGGCATTTTTATTGTTTTATGGCATCTAGTTGTTTTGTGGAAAATCTCACAGCCAAGCCTCCTTTACTGCGCTGTATGTGCTATTGGTGTAGTATGTCAACAAAGTATCTCAAGGCCAATTAGAGTAGGACAGAAAATGTTATAGCTGTTTACGTACAAAAGCAGATGATTTTCACATATATTATGTTTTCTCCAATCTCATATAATAAACGAAAAGTTGTGAAAGAAATAAAACTAGGAAAAAAATTTTTACATCCTTAGAATGACACTAAAAAACATAATAAATCCTAAAAATTTCAAAACTAGAAAAAAAATTTTTACATCCTTAGAATGACACTAAAAAACATAATAAATCCTAAAAATTTCAAAAAATTTCAATGAAAATTAAGTGAGATTTCACAATTTTAATTTTATGTCTTTTTGTGTATTAATTAGGATTAGCTACTGGCACTGATCGGGTTAAAATACAAAAATTAAACAGAATTAAATATTAATCATAATTTTGTATTTTATACAGTAGGTCTTTGACTTATAGTTTCAGAGATATATAATGTGTAAGTCTCTATTTTTGTTGAATTTCCATAAAATGTGAATGAAAATTCTATTAAATAATTTACTTTTCTACAGAAATATCTCTTAGAGGCTTAAATTTTTTAATCTATATTTTAAGTATATTCATAAATTTCATTTAGCAATTTTGTTTGATGAAGCGCCCAACTGTGTAGATCAGTTTTTGGATTTGAATGGGTTTTTGACTTATGCAGAAATTTTTTGGACAAATTAATCATATAAATTGAGAACTTACTGTATTACTTAATTTCTATTTAATTTATATAAATAGCAAAATAAAATTAAATTTTACTTTATTTCATTATTATTTACCTTATTATAATGTGAAACAATTTCTTTATATTTCTCTAATATTTCATCAGGAGAAAGGACATTCTTTCCAAAGTTCTTGAAGTCTGAAGATTCAACTGAATTTGGCAAGCTTCGACTATGAGAAACTGATGTATAAAATTATATACTTAAAAATATTAGAATTTTTAATCCTATTAATATTCCTTGCAATATGATTCCTTAAAATTATTTATTATTATTATTATTATTTTTTTTTTAATACTAAAGTATATTTGAACACTAATATTAAATACACAATAGATTCCCTTTTATCCAGCTTTGTTTTAACTGGTCTTTTTTTCTCAAGCTATGAATAGAGATAAAAATGAAAAAAAAAATCATTTGAAAAAAGGCTCTGCTTGAAACTATAATAAGATATTGTATATCAAACATCAAGCTAATTCATCTGCCATTCTTATAATTCTTAGACAAAACAAAATGATTTTCCTTTCAAAACAAATTTAAATTAAAAGGATAAATGAGGAATACCAATTTTTATCTAACAAGAGGAGGCTTAGACATTCGGGTCATTGATTTTTTTTGAAACTGCACATACTGTAATAGTCCCATAGGACAATATAATGTGCAATAAAGTGCACAACTCAAGCATTGTCAACAAAATTGAACAAGAAATTTCACACTGAACTCATATACACTAGAATTCAAAAGCAGCATAGATGTACCAATAGTGTAGTGGTTAGTGTCTTACTTTTATAACTGCATGATCACTTGTTCAATTCTCGGTTTTGAGATTATTATTATTTTTTCTTGCATTGTTTCGTATAAATATAGTTATTTGTATTCTTTTTATTTGTTTTAAATATTTTATATATATGTTTACACATTTTTTTGTCAACATATGACACCACTTTTGATTCTATAAGAATATTAACTTTCTGACTGCAGTATGAATGTGGGTGTATTGAATAATTTTCAATATTTGAAAATTATTTATCTGGCAATTATAACAAATAAAAACTAGGGTTTCCAAATTCCCGAAATTTTGGAACCTTCGGGAATTGAGAACAGAAAATCATATTTTCTGAGAATTTTCAAGAATTCCTGAAATCTTTATTATTTAATTTTCGTTGATTATCTGTAATAATGGCTACAACATTAAATAATAAATCTTATACTGCTTCTACTAATCAAACTAGCTAAACATCTATAAAACATGAATTTTTTGCAGTATAGAAGAATTTATTAAAACTTAAAAAATGTTTTCGACATATAGCCCTCATCAGGTTAAAAAAAATATATAGAACAGAATGTTGCAATGGAAAATAAAACTTAAATTAAAAAGAATGTTACTATGTTGCTATGGTTACAAAATAAATATAATTAAAAATTAATGTAACTATTATAATAAACAAATAAATGCAAAGTATTTAACCTTACAGATTAACCCACTGAGTGTTTTGCCGTTATAACACGGCAAGATGGCGGAACAAAAAATGATATAAATAAAATTCAATTCTGAATTATACAGTGGAGTTATCACAGAGTGATTTTTCTGGTTTTATTAGATGAAAATAGGTGCTTCTGATGATGGGTCCTAAATTTTCCTATTGCCAAAATTTCTTTTTTAATTCCATTCTAAAAATAGAAAATATGAATGGATTGTATTTGTAAAATTTGGATTATTTTTCATTGAATCTTATCGATTCTGCTTTCTATTCTTTTTGATTTTGGGATGAGATAAATTTATTTTTGAAATTTTAAGAAAAATATGGAATTTTACTAAGATGAACTGTAAAATTGGTAAAATTGAAAAAATTTTGCTGATAATACTAAAATTTTAGATAAGTCTGTTAAAATATAGAATATCTTTACTTATTTGGTCATTTATTGCTTTACTTTTACATATTATTTTGTAAAATATGATAAAATCGTAAACAACCTCAGGCTATAAAAGGGCGTGGCATTTTTATTGTTTTATGGCATCCAGTTGTTCTGTGGGAAATCGCAGCCAAGCATCCTTTACAGCGCTGCATTTGCTATTGGTGTGGTGCAGGGATGCCCAACCTTTTTAATACCGTGAGCTACTTATTTCACCAAAGCAATATAGTGATCTACCAATATCCAGAGAATAAAAGTACAAAAATATATGTCATCTATAAATTTCAAAATTTATTAAGTAAAATAAACAATTCTTCATAACATGAAAACAACTACGAATACATGGGTAGATAAACAAAAATTTTAATGCAATATTTGGCATTGTGTAGATTTTGAAATTCATTCAAAATTTGGATTATATGATGAAAGAGATAATCTTAAAATTTTTATGAACATATTTTGTGGTGAATGTAAGTTCGATTTTCAATCAATAATTTTTCTCTGCGTATTTCGGAGTCTTTCGAATATTCATTTTCAAAATTGGAGAGCATTGTTCGAAAATATCTTTTGATATTTCCATATTTTGGAATAGCAACAACTGAATTACATATTAGACAACTTTTTTTGGAATAGCAACAACTGAATTACATATTAGACAAGAGCATTTTCCATTAATCATTGAAAAAGTAATCATATTCCCATTCATTGTGGTAACGATAAGTTTTAATTTTCTTTTCTACAATCATAATTATGGTTGAAAAAGAAAAAAAATTAAATAATTGAAGATGTTTATTTCTTAATAAATTTAGCCCTTTATGCCAAACAATGATATATTTTGTCAGGACATGAGTAATGTAATAAAGAAATAAAAGACATTTGAACCTGTAAACGCATTTGTCTAACAAACTTTTACTTACTCATCTGTAAGGCCCAACGGCCCGCAGATTCGAGGACAATATTGACAGGCGTTGACCTAAAATGCAGTATAAAGATGTGTGCATAAGAACAGGTAATTGAGTGGTTCAGCAACTCAATCGGAGACCACGTTCGACAAAAATAACTTCCTTTATTTACTTGAGAGATTTCCTATACATAGAGAAATACCTGATTTTTAACAAATTTTCAACAGGAGAGATTCAAAATGGGAGCTCCTCAGGCAACTAAACTTGAAGGTTTCTGGAATACAGTCTCTACTCCTTAAATTTAACAGTCTTTAGTCCTTTACCAACACACAGGCACAAACAGATGGACACTCGAAGGAACACAGATGGAGATCGGGCGTCGAAGAGACAAGCGTAGTGGAGCGCCGGGAACAAGCCAATGAAGCAGTCACAGAACCAGCGAACTTGGATGTTGTGGAAGAAAAGCCCGACTGTTGTGGAATTAGTCCAGATCAAGGACGGTGTCTGCTCTTAAATAGGATGATAATTATGTGATTTTTTTTCTCACCTTTCTCCCAGGGAGAGACAGGATGTTTTCAGCTTAGCAACTCGACATGCAAAGTGTCACTTTCTCCCCTTTTCGACTTGACACCTGTACGTAAACATAGCTCGCAATTTATTACTATCGGGGGCAAAAGTCCGTGAGGTGGTCGAAATACGACGCGGTGCTTTGCTACATTTTTCCACATTTATTTTCACAGTGTGTCGCTCCGCCGTCTATTAAATTCTTTTCTACATCTCCTGTTTCTCTTGTTTTGTCCTAATCACGACTTAATTATTTCTTAATTACATCAAGATTGCCAATCCCCACATATAGAAATAATCTTCATTTATTGTTTTTGATATATTGATCTGATCTGCTATTACTTAATAAATGATAAAAGATACAAAGAATGAAAACATTTAAGGATAACCTCACTTTTCTTGTTTCAGCAAGAATATAGACCACCTTTACAACGTATTGTAAAGTGGAAGTTTAACAAACGAGTTGATCAGAAAATGGTCGGAGGCTTGCAATCGACTAAAAAGCTTGTCGAGATCAACTGATTGGGCAGCCCTGGTGTAGTGTGTCAACAAAGTATTTCAAGGCCAATTAGAGTAAGATAGAAAATGTTATAGCTGTTTATATACAAAAGCAGACAATTTTCATGTGTTATGTTTTTTGTTATAAATTCAAAAATTTATAAAAGATTAAAATGAAAATTATTGAAATGAAAAAATACATATCAATAAACATATTTTATTTAAAAAAATAACAATATTTTAATAAATTTTTGTCAATTTTTGACTAATTAATTAACTTAATTAATTAATTAAAATTTGCATAATACTTTGCTTTTTTATCAATAATTTTTTAAAATATTATCCGATTTTCTTCATTCATATCTCATTTATTCAGAAGACTCGCCGCTATCAGAAAATATTAAATATTTCAAAATTGATTTTAAAAAATCTATGTTATAATAAAGAATTAGAATAATAGAAAATCAGCTAAATAAAAAACGTTTGTACTGAAGATGGGCCATAATCTAGCCCGAAAACGTTTTAGATGATTAAAAGTTTTTGCCTTGCCTAAAGAGCTGTTTATTTTGATTTAAATTAAATACAGCAAGAGCTAGTTATATATTAATGAAATATTTCGTTGGATGGCTAAGATTTCATATATAAAAAATTTTTTTTTCTCCAATCTCATATAATGAATGAAAAATTGTGAAAGAAATAAAATTCAAAAGAATTTGTTACATTGTTAAAATCACAATAAAAAACATAATAAACTGTGAAAATTTCAAAACATTCAATGAAAATTAAGCGAGATATCGCAATTTACATCTTTTTGTTTTTTTTCATATTAATGAGGCTTAATTAGAAAAAATCCACAGGCACTACACAAGTTAAAATTGATATGATCAATTAGAAAAAAACATGGCCAGGAATTCAAAACTAAAATTAGTGTGGAGACAACAGATTTTCAATAGCGTACAACCATGCTGGAGAAAGCTGCTTGGTGGGCTTTTCGTTTAGAATGTTCTCTATCCTTTGCCTTGCAATGATTTCTAGTGTTTCTGAAGTTGTAGGTTGGTTTGGTATATTCAGCTACCTAATGATTCTTGCTTGGTCCCAATCTATTTGCATATCATCAGAGTATACTTCAACTGACAAAGCTATCGTTAGTTTACATTTAGATATACAGTAGTATCTTGGTTAACAACGACCTTGGATAACAATGTATTTGGTTAACAACGAGTGGCTGTAAGAAAAAACCTGTGCTGGTGGCCACCTAGGCCAGCAAATCGTGTCTTGATCAGAAATGCCAGATGGGGTCTAGATCTTCTATCAGCTGAGCATTCTAAAGTGAAAAAATCCCAAAAACAGACATTAATTAATGATTTCTTTCCTTAGATTTAATTAAGAATGTGAAACTATCCATAAACTTTGTATTTTAAACTTTGATGTTTAATAACGAAATTTGCAGTCTTGTATTTTAAACTTCGATGTTTAATAAAGAAATTTGTAGCTAACTGTGTCTGTTGTCCATAATATCAGCTGCCAAAAGGTAGCCACCTAGCACAAGTTTTCCTGTATTTATTTTATAACCATAGCAACAGTGTAATAATATTTTTAATTTAAGTTTTATTTTCTGTTATGACATTCTATTCTATATTTTTTTGTAACCTGAAGAGGACTATATGCTGAAAACATTTAAGTTTTAATAAATTGTTGTACCCTGCAAAAAGTGCTTGTTTTAGTGATGTTAAACTAGTATAATAGTAAATATTGATAAACAGAAAAGCTGTAGAAAAGGTGGGGAAATCAGGATTTGTGTCCCAGCACAGTCTTTCAATGGTTTTGAGATACTTCTATATGTAAAAGAGAAATGCAAAAAATGAGTAAATAAAATTTTCTAAATGGAGGTTGACTGGAATTTCATGAGTAGTGCATCTCTTGCCCTGAGTGCTAAAAAGGGGTCATTATGATATCATTTTGGCTAAGTTTCATTTTAAAAATGACAAATAACTATTTGATTCATCATTTTAAAAACAGAGCATTAATTGCCTGATCAGATAATCGTAATCTTTCACTTTGTAACAAACTGATTGAATGTTGTTGGAGGAATTGGCAGTCATTTCATGGAACTGATTCATCATGGAGACAGAAACAATTTGTGTTTACACAGAGAAATATTTACTTTCACAACTCAGGATTTGACTACAATGTCATATTAAGTAAGCTATCTTAGATTTCCTTAGTTAGTTCACTTGAAGATGGCTTTTAGTCAAATTCTGGGTTATGAAAATAAATATTTTTCTGTATAAATACAAACAGTTTTCTGTTCCCCGTGATCAAATGTGCTTGATTTACAAGAGTTAAAATTAGTTGGTCAAGTGTTATCTGATACTAATGGCATGTATACATTTCTAGTGGCATGTGATATACAATGTAACATTAGATAGCGATAAATAGGAAAAATGTCTAAAAGATACATTATGAGTAGTACATTTATTTCCCATTGTGGATATTACTGAATTCTAGGAGCCGATTTTCCCAATTTCCCGACTGACTTTTCTTGGGATTCAAGAATGATAAAACGAAAAAATTCCCGAGAATGAGCAGGAAGAAATTCCCATCCGAACACACTAATAAAAACTATTTTGAATGATTTCAATGATAAAGTATTTGATAACTGTTGAATGTAATAAAAAAAAAAACCAAAAAACGTTTATTGCATATCCATGAAAATCTTAATTTTTCTGTCATATTTTATGATTCCGCATTAAAGGAAAGCAGAATACTAGTGTGGGATCCAAAGACTAGGGCCCGCTGGAAAACGTCACTTCTCACCTGATCGTAACTTTAGTGAACCTGACAATTTTAATGTCGGTATCGGGTGAGAGTGGCCTTTGTCCAGCCAGCACCGAATACCCCGATCTCCACTATCCCCCGAAAGAATAATAAACACCCTGAATTCGGACTGTGCAGGTACTGTGATATCGTGCAGGTGTTCCAGGGAGTGTATGAATTAATGTGGTAAAGGTCGCAATGTCAACTTCCCGGGACAGAGGGAGCGAACTTGATTATTGATATTTCTCCGAGGAAAAGACGGGAATTGGGAGAATAGATCAGGGAGTCGGATTTGGTATTTGGAAGAGAACGGTCGTCCTTCGGTTTACTCCCGTGTTAGGAAAAAAAGTTCTTTGTTCATGAACACTTCTTTGTTCTTTGTTCATGAACAAATAAAAACTGTCACCGCCAGTGCCGAAGATTCCCTCCTTCCCTCTCTGCCTTGGTATCCAAGTTTACTCCCGTGTTAGGAAAAAAAGTTCTTTGTTCACGAACTTAGTGATAAAAACTGTCACCGCCAGTGCCGAAGATTCCCTCCTTCCCTCTCTGCCTTGGTATCCATCAAAACATCCAAGATCTGGAGCCATCCGTGCACTTCGGCATCTACCCTGCGAAGATCGTCGACCGAATCGCCGCCGAGAGGAGAACCCGACTTCTTCGATGAAAGTGCGGAAGAAAGAGCCCGTCCAACCTCACGAAGTGGAGAACCTTTTGTAAACCAAGAGGTATTTGTCCTCCGACGAATTTTGTCGGTTAACATATTGTAGAATTCTCTCTCTCCTTATTAAAGGAAGAAGTTTGTTTTAACAAACGTTGTCTCCGAGTCCATCTGTGTCTAGCATCTCCTACTCATCCTTACATACGCCACACATACCGATCGATCATAGGCTATCCGCCTGTCGAGAACCGCTCATTTGATATTTTGCGGGCTCTGCGGGCCGCGGGCCTCACACTAGTTCTGTAAATATTCCCAAAAATCAAAATAATGATAATTTGATACATAGTGAAGTGGCAAAACTTCATTTGGATAATGTTTTCTTATATTTAGAAAGTCTTCTTCTGGAAAATGACCTTATTACTCCATCCTATCATCAACTATTTTTGAAGATGCAATGGTAATTGAAGATAAGCTATATCACTCTATTATTAAAATGTTGAATGAAAATAAAAAAATCTGAAGAGAAGCTCAATTCTTTGGATGAAATTGATGATGAAAATCAGTTCCATGAGAGTGAAGTTGATTCACAATTAACGAACAATATAGAGTATGTGCCAGTCAAGAAGCCAAAGAGGTATGACTTCATTTCACTCAAAACAAAGTAGTAGTGAACCTAGCTAAAAACATCCCACTTGTGCACTCTCCAGAGAAAAGATTCTCATAAATTACTAAAGAATGATTATTTGAAGAGATAGGAAGAAAAATATTAAAACTAGAGGAACATTTGCCAATAAATATGTCATTATTAATAGTTATTATTATAAGTTAATATTTTTACAGAATGGAAAATGGCATCATCTGTTGACAAAATATATATACACAAAATATTTAAAGCAAATAAAACAATGTAAGAAAAATTAATAAAAATAAAATACAGGGTGATTACAAATGATTCATCGGGTTTTGGATGAATGTATTTCACAAAGTATTACAAACAAAATAGTGATTGATACATTGTATGAAAAAGCACATTTTCAAGTTTCTTACACATCATTACAAATGTTCTATGTGCTCTCCTCGTGTTACACGATACACATCTATGCGGTAGTCAAGATCAGCCCATACATGTTCGAGCATGTCCCTGTCAATGTTCGCCAGCGCAGCAGTGATGCAATTTTGGAGTTCAGCCAATGTTGTCGGAAAAGGTGGTACGTACACATTGTCTTTCATGTATCCCCAAAGAAAAAAATCACAAACTGTAAGGTCGGGAGACCTTGGGGGTCACCTTAAGAGTGCTAAATCATCCTGCGCACATCGCCCAACCCACCTGTTTGGAAGTTCCCTGTTCAGATGGCGACACACTTCTCTATGCCAATGAGGCGGAGCTCCGTCTTGTTGGAATGTGAAGTGTGGGTTATCAGCTGTCAGTCTCGGAAACAACCAGTCTTGTAATGTGTAGGTACACGAGGAGAGCACCTAGAACATTTGTAATGATGTGTAAGAAACTTGAAAATGTGCTTTTTCATACAATGTATCAATCACTATTTTGTTTGTAATACTTTGTGAAATACATTCATTCAAAACCCGATGAATCATTTGTAATCACCCTGTATAATAAATAAACATTTTAAAAATCTCAAAGCAGAATTGAACCAGCAATCATGCAATTACAAAAGAAAGACACTAATCACTGCTACTGGGACATCTATGCTGTTTTTGAATTGTAGTGTAAATGAGCTTAGTACAAAATCTCTCACTTGATTGTCTTGACAATGCTTGAATTGGGCATTTTATTGTTCACACATTATATTGTCCTAGGAGACTATTCTAAATGTGTGTGATTTAAAAAAAATTAGTGACAAATGTCTGAGCCTTTTATAAATATTTAACAAACATTTATATGCTCTAAATATATATATATATATTTATATTTATTTATTTATTTATTTAATTTAAAACTTAATATAAAACAATCCAAACTAACTTATTGGACCTTAAAATATTTTTTTAAGGTTCAATAAGTTAGTTTGGATTTTGTTTTATATTAATTTAGGACTTTATAAATACCTCTTGCTTCACGTAACATATAATATAACTTTACAGCACTTAAGCAAGGTTAAATTTTAACCTTAACTTTTTAACATATAATATAACTTTACAGCACTTAAGCAAGGTTAAATTTTA
>AYEL01071468.1:0-53763 GCA_000484575.1 Olivierus martensii
AAACAAAAATTATAATTCAAAAATCGAATATTAATCAATAGAAAATACATTAAATTCTTAAAAAAATACTTTTATTTATATATAATATACTCTTATATATAAATGATAGGTATATATTATTTTAATAATTCATGAGGGTAGTTTGGCATCATATATGACGTCATTATGCCATTATAAAATCGGCTTTTTATGGTGATATAATAAATATGTGACACGTCATTAATGAGGTCATTCGTAGCAATTATTAAGTATTGTCCAAGTAAACAGTATACAGTGTTAAATTTAAATTGTGAAGTACGAATAAGATAATTAATCATTTAACTAATTAATGAATTATCTTAGAAGAGGACATCAGAAAGAACTAAAAATAATAATTATAGATATAAAGTTTGCAATGATCAAATAAAATTTAAAAATGGCGGATATTTCAAGATTGCTTGCATTAGTATAAAAAGTGTATTATTAATAAAATATTATAAATATTTTTCAGGTTAGTATATAATTAAGTTAATATTTTCATAAGTTACATTCATCTTCCAACTTTAACATCATGTCATCCCAAAAGTGATGTCGTTTTTAGCATTAAGTTTTCAAAGGATATTAAAGATAAATCACTCTCTAATTTAATCAAGAATATATTCTCCATTTGAATCAATAACACTCTTCCAATATTGTTAAAACTTTAAAAATTCATGTTTAGACGAGCTGAGACATGTTTTAACAAGTACAGTACGAAAAAGACATTACTTTTGGAATGACCTTGATATTATAAAATAAATAATTTTTGTAAACTAGTATATTACATGACGAATAGTATAACTTGAATTCATTTTAAACGAATTGACGTTTTTTATACGTTCCTGCAGTTTAAAAGATGAAGGATTAAAGATTTAAGATTCTTGAAAGATATGCGAAAGTTTAGATATTCTGGTAAATTTTGATAAATAACTGATGGCTTGGTTTACACAGTAGCTCGTTTAAAATGATGTTTTCTAAAGAAAGTTTTTCAGCATTCATTATAAAAATATCATGACAGAATATATATCATCAAATACAAAATATACAGCAGATAAATTTGTCTGTTTTCTTATGTGGTCCACAAAGGAATTATTCATTTTTTATGTGAATTTAAGCAAAAAAGTAATTAATTAATAAAAATATATATATATATTTTTATTTCAACGTAAAGTTTAAACAATTAATATTATTTTTGCATTCTATTACAGTATTTAATAATGTACAGTATTTTTTGTAACATTTCAACGAACTTTTTTTTATTATGACGTCATCAGAGTTTCCCGTTTCGTGCGTTTTCCCGGCTCGTTCGACTTTTCGGGCCGGTCCCCGAAAAGTTTCAAAATCGGGGTTTCACTGTATTTCAAATATGTAGTTGGGTAACTCCAGCCCTAAAGATTTTCATTGTGGTTCCTAACCTAATTTCATAAAAGGAAAAATTTTTGAATTGAAAGATTAAATTATATGGTGTGTTGAAATGAAACATGTTTCAAATGTACTATGTGATGAGTTGACATTTCAGTTTTGGAATGCAGATATTAAAATGAAACTGTGTGTGTTGAGCATGTGCAGTGTTTTTAAATTGTGCACTTGCATCATTTTTAAATGCATGACATAACGTTAAAGATGACTAGTATGATTGAAAATCCAGGATATCCAAGCAGGATATGCAATCTATAATTCAGTTTTAACGGCTGAGGGATGTAAGCCAGTGGTGCTAGTGGATGACCTGCATGCTGACTGAACACCACAAGGAATATTGAATGGATCTCAGCTTGCAATATTTGATGCACTACTGCAATGACAGCAAATAATTACTGAGGTGCATAATGATGTTTTGCCACTATATACAGCAGTAATTGTTTGCACTCGTTGCAGTAGCACATCAAATGCTGCAAGATGAGGTCCATTCAATGTTCCTTGTGGTGTTCAGTCAGCATGCAGGTCACCCACTAACACCACTGGCTTACATCCCTCAGCCATTAAAACTGAATTATAGATTCCATATTCTGCTTGGATATCCTGGATTTTCAATCATACTAGCCATCTTTAACATTATGTCATGCATTTAAAAAATGATGCAAGTGCACAATTTAAAAACACTGCACATGCTCAACACACACTTCACTTTAACATCTACATTCCAAAACTGAAATGTCAACCTCATCACATGGTGCATTTCAAATGGGTTTCATTTGAACACTCCATATATGAACCATTTATTTTGAAAGTGGTGTAAGTCCATTTTTTTAAAACAATGAGATATTACATAAATAAAAAGTTTACACTAAATTAATACAATATTTCATTTTTAAAAAAAAATGGACTTACACCACTTTCAAAATAAACAGTCCATATATTAAAAAAAATAATTAAAATATTAATATATGCAATGAAATAACAATAATTTTCTTTATAATGCTACAGTTAAATATACCTCCAAAAATTATCAACTCCACATCCTCAACAAGGGCAGGGTGATTTGAGCTGAACTTCCTCCCCTGGCTAAAGGAGCTCTGGTTCTACCCAAAAGTGTAAGACATTGTGCTGAGAGTTGAGTGGCATTGGAATAGTAAAAGATGCAATGTTCTGAATGATCCCTTCAAGTACTAGGTGAATTCTTATCATAGTTAGCCTTCCATCTGTATTGGAGGACTGTTTTGTTTCCTCCAATGTCTTTTTGCCATATGAATGACAAAAATATTTCTTCTCAGCACATTGCTTCTTCATCCACTGAGTAAAATAGCAGTTCCACTTTACCTATAGAGGGGCAGGAGTTGCTAGCATATCTCTAGGCTAGGGGTGGGCAACCTTTGGCCCGCGGGCCACATTATTTTATTATATCTAATATCAACGCTATGTATACTTACATATCTGTACCTTCTCTTTTTTAAATAAATCAACGCTATGTATACTTACATATCTATACCTTCTCTTTTTTAAATAAATACTAGTCATCAATTGCTTTTGTTTTGGCCCGTGGCCTAACATAAATTTTTCTATATGGCCCCCTACAAAAAAAGGTTGCCCACCCCTGCTCTAGGCAATGAGACAGTGGAGCAGTCTGCTCCACTTATTCTCCTGTAAGTAAACCTGGTCCGCAACAGGAAAGACTATCCAGAGCAGCTAGGCAAAGTAGAAAAGGGTAGGACTCTCCTAGCCCTTTTCTGTTTTTCTGTAGATGGTATTACTAGTGGCTCTCAGAAAATATGTCACACTTCTCAACTGGCTTCATCTGATCCTCGTCAGTATATCCAGTGCTGGCAAGCAGACCAGATCTGCAGTTTCTACCCTCTTCTGAGGAGGGTAGACCCACAAAATGGACTATGTGCTCTCAGCCAGAGTTATACTCTGAAGCATTGATTTTCCTTTGGGTGGCCATTATCAAGGAGGGCTATTCAAGATGGTAACTGATGAAATCAATTTTCTACAAGGGCTTTAATGTGAGAAAGCTTTTTAATAAAACTAAAAAAAACAAGTGAATCGAACACACACAGAAGTACTATCACTTGTTATAATAAACCCATTAGAAAGTCTAAAAGTTCTATTAAAAAGCTTTCTCACATTAAACTAAAAAAACAAGTGAATGGAACACACACAGAAGTACTATCACTTGTTATAATAAACCCATTAGAAAGTCTAAAAGTTCTTCCTGAGAAGAAATTGTCAGGGAAGGTATTCAGATCAATGTATCCATACTAGTGAAGATAATGTCCAAATAGAATTATTACTGTGAGGCCCGCGGCCTGCAGAGCCCGCAAAATATCTAATAAGCGGATCTCAACAGGCGAATGGCCTATGAGCGGTATGTGTGGCGTCGATAAGGATGAGTAGGAGAGGCTAGACACAGACAGACTCAGAGACAACGTTCGTTAAAACAAACATCTTCCTTTATTAAGGAGAGAGATTTTACAATATTTCAACCGACAAAAATGCGTCGGAGGACAAATACCTCTTGGTTTACAAAGAAGTTCTCCACGTTGGGTGGTCGGACGAGCTTCTCGGCTGTTCTTTTGTCAATGAGATCTGGCTCTCCTCTCGGCGGTGATTCGGTTGATGGTCTTTGCAGGATGAATGCCACAATGGACGGGACAGCTCCAGGTCTCAGATGTTGGGATGAAGAAGACAGAGAGAGATGGAGAGAATCTTATGGCACTGGTAGCGATGTTGAATTGCCAAGTCTGTGAACATAGAACTGTTAGTCTGCTTCGGGAATAGTCAGAAAAACGTCCGTTCACCTCCACGTACAAAATCCGACTCTCCGTTCTATTTTTTCAATTTCCCGTCTTTTCTCCGGAGAAATACAAATAAACATGTTCGCTCCCTCTCTCCCGGGAAGTTGACGTCGCGACCTTTACCACATTATTTCCTACACCCCCTCGAACACCTGCACGATATCAGAGTGCCCGCACAGTCCGAATTCGGGGTGTTATTCTTTCGGGGGATAGTGGAGATCGGGGTATTCGGGACCGGCCGGACAAAGGCCACTCTCACCTGATATCAACGATAAAATTGTCAGGTTCACTAAGTTACGATCGGGTGAGAAATGACGTCTTCCAGCGGCCCTAGCCCTTGGATCCCACATTACTATCAGGCTGCCAGTTGACTGATATCAACGATAAAATTGTCAGGTTCACTAAGTTACGATTGGGTGAGAAGTGACGTCTTCCAGCGGCCCTAGCCCTTGGATCCCACATTACTATCAGGCTGCCAGTTGATAGGATGACTAGTACTTGCAAGGACTCTTTAAAGGAACTCTTTCGAGTACACTTTCCTGGGTCTACTTTAATTAAGGGATCATCTTTTTTGCAGGAGCGGTCAGACCTCAATGGATGGGTTTATTATGCCATGAGAGAATATGGGAATCTTGTTAAGAGGATGATCAATCAATCAATCAAAGATGGGCTGAAAGTAATTATAAGCCCTTGAAAGTTTGCTGCACCAGATGGTATTTTGACAGTTTTTATATAACAAGACATTGACATCTTGGCCTCACCTTTGTGCCATGTCTTCAGGGCCTGTTTGGCTTTTAGCTATATTTCATGATCTTTGTGGCAGATAAGGATTTCTTTTATACCTAAGCTTGGGAGTAGTTCTCATACCAAGTCTAAGTCCTATTAAATCATATATTTTCAGCCAAATTAACCCTAGTGTAATAATTCTAAATTAAACTTTTGATTTTAACAATTAATTTTCAAATCAAGACTATCATGCCACCATCTGTTGAGTTAATTAATTAATTAATTAACTGCATCGAAATCTATAAATAAATTAACTAATTGGACTAAGATGGTATCATCTAGTAATTAATAATGAGACTATAATTTTTAAATTAATTTTCCCCGAAATAAAATTTTAAAAAAATTATAGTTTAATAATTAATAAGAATGATGCCACTTAATAATTAATTTTTAAATTTGAACTAACTCAACAGATAGTGGCATGATAGTCTTGATTTGAAAATTAATAGTTAAAATCAAAAGTTAATTTGGAATTATTAAACTAGGGGTTAATTTGGCTGATAATATTTGACTTAATTTGATGTTATTCCCCTAGGTAGTTTCAATTACAGCTAAGTCCTATCATCCAATCAACTTAACATCATTCTTATTGATGATGATGGAAAATCTGATGGCTAGATTTGTTGGGGATGGGGCTTTAATAGACTCCTCTTCATTGCAGTCAATTTGCCTATCAATCTGGCAAACTGACTGAAAATGTTGTTCTTGATATAAAAGGGACAATTACAATCTTTGCTGGATTAACAGTCAATTCAACCTTATCACACCATTTGGAAACTGTATTGAGAACTATCTGTAGCATTTCAGATACAGTCCTGGAAACTTTCCTTAAACAGCGAGAGCTGTATCATCAGCATAACCAAAAGTGTAATTAAAAAGATCATTCATCAAAAAAAAAAAAAAAAAAAAAAAAAAAAAAAAAAAAAAAAAAAAAAAAAAAAAAAAAAAAAAAAAAAAAGAGAGAGAAAGTACTCCACTTGGACAATCCCTATCCATGATTATCTTAATTTCTTCCTCAGAGAATACATAAACAATTCTATGCTTCAGCATGGAACCAATCCAATGAATAAAGGCTGTTTCACAATTAGCAGTTGCGGAGCGGAAAATGGGCCCTTGCAGGTCCGCATCGCAAGAGTCTAATTTCCGCTTCCGTAATCATTTCACAAAACACAGAACCTTTGCGTTTATTTTCCACTAACCAGTTTGTGGGCAGTTTTGGCAATTTCAACTTGATTGAAATTTTTGCAGATCTGCAAGTGTTTCAACCAATCAAAAAACAGCTTTATCTTGAAGCATTCTGGTATTAACAACATGGTCTCACCCACCATCAACATTTCGAAAATATATACTTATTATAATAATAAAAGACCATAGCACGCATGAAAAGAGAACTCCGTCTAATAATGCATTTTTTTAACCGAATAGTTTACTTTCGGCGCCATTTTACAAGGCAACTCAATTGATCAATCACAAACAAGGAAGACTTAACAGAACGCCGGAGGAGAATGCGGGAACGCTTATTGCGAAATGGCAACGGAAAGCTGTTTCTCCGCACGTATGCTAGCGAAGGTTAATCTCACAAGTGGCCGCTTTTGCATCCGCATCCCGAGTCGCAACCGCTAATTGTGAAACAGCCTTAACTGTCAAACAGAATCCATGCCTATTTGCTGTAAGGTTGATTTGCTTGAAAGAAGTAGAATCAAATGCCCCTTGGATATCAAGAATTGTACCTAAGGCAATTTTTTTTGTATCCAATTTCTCTCTCAATGAATGACACAACCTCATGGAGAGCATTTTCAGTCAATTTGCCTATCAATCTGGCAAATCTCACTCACATCCAAAACTAAAACCAACATTGGTTCTTTCTTTTCCATCCCCTTCTTTCCCTCTCAGTGAAAAAATTCTCACCATTCTCTAAAATACAAAATGAGACATCTATAAAATTGTTAATTTTCAGTGAAAAATAAAAATAATATTATAGAGAGTTAAAAACAGCACTTGTTAGCAGTCCAAATAAACCTTTTATTATGTTTAATCTTAACACAAGAGAAACGTTTTCAGCTAAGAAATAGCCATCCTCAACTCTAATTAACAACTTATTTTGAACAAAAGACGTTCTATGAACTTTCCTTATATTTGTTATTCGTTGAGATTCTATTAAAGAACATAGATGAATTTTAAAACTTCATCTATGTTCTTTAATAGAATCTCAATGAATAGAATATTGTAAGTTCATAGAATGTCTTTTGTTCAAAATAAGTTGTTAATTAGAGTTGAGGATGGCTATTTCTTAGCTGAAAACGTTTCTCTTGTGTTAAGATTAAACATAATAAAAGGTTTATTTGGACTGCTAACAAGTGCTGTTTTTAACTCTCTATAATATTATTTTTATTTTTCACTGAAAATTAACAATTTTATAGATGTCTCATTTTGTATTTTAGAGAATGGTGAGAATTTTTTCACTGAGAGGGAAAGAAGGGGATGGAAAAATAATAATAAATAGAAAATAAATGTTTACAAAAGCACTTAACAGTGCTATCAAATCCCAGATCTGCAGTTAGAGAATTGCTGTATATTTATATAATCACATATATGTGAATTCCACAATTGGAAAAGCCATGATTGATGAGGGATTACTGTACAATGAAATTGATAAAATTTATATATAATAATTTCATCTGATATGATCTAAGTGTATCTTAAAAATTTCATAGCAGTATATCAATTTTTTAGCCCTCTTTTGGTCTTGCAACATTTTCAGATCAATAAACCAAGTGGATAAGTCATATGATTTATTCACACAACTATTCCCAACTTTATTTACAGTTAATTTTCTTTTTGAGACATAATCACAAAATAATACTTAAAACAGATATAAAACCTAATATAATATATAAATGAATAAATTGTACAAAAATCATTCATTTTACGGCAATTTTAAATAATTTTATTTTTCTAGATGCCACCATATTGTGACATAAGCAGAGTTATAACAATATTTATGTAAACAAAGCCAAAAAATTTCTGGTTTCTAATTCCTGCAACAGTTTGCCAAAGTAGCAATGATGTCTAATGTCATCTATGACATATAGGGGAGTGCATCAGATGACTTGAATTGAAAGGCTTTATCATTCCCTGAAAATGCCATCTTCATCCAATGCCCAATCCGATCTTCATCCAATTGAGTTGATATCTCTCTCTTACTATTTTCATTTATGCAGCATGAATGTAAAACCGTACCAAAAATAACGTTACTTATTCATAAACACAAAACTTATGCAAAATAATATGAGTTACACATAATAAGAATTTGATTTTAGCTTTTATTAAATTTTTATACCATTAAACATCAAAAAATTACTTTTCACTTTAATCACAAAACTCAAAATGTAGACAAAACAAATTCCCTATTGAAGTTGTGTGTGTAATTAAGGGAATTCCTCAGAAATTTCTTTATTAATTAGAATAAAAAACAACAACATGGAGATAAATAATGCAAAGCAAGCTCTGCATTCACTAATACAAAAAAAATTTTCTTAGAATTTGAGTCGATCATGTAAAAAGAGAATGAAATTTTTATTCTAATTCGTGTTAAATCAAAATAGTGTAAAAACAGAAAGAACTGGGTGTACACTAATATAATCAGAAAAATATTTTTTAAAAATGTAGCATAATTTCAATAAATTTTTACAACAAAAGGTGTTTAAAGTTATGGATTTTACTAAAATAACTGAAAGTATAGAAACAAATTTTTTTGTATGACAAAGTGAAGAGAGTATATGAGGTATGATGTATTTATTATATAAGACCATAGAAACTCTTCTGGATGAAGGACAATGTCATTTTAATAGTTCTTTTGATATTAATTTAAAAAATTAATTTGCAGTTTCAATGCTCAAAAAATATCTAATAATTATTAATAAAATCTAACCTGATTTTATTTTCACATTTCCTGAACTTCCAACTGGAAAAGATGAATTGCGATGCAAAGCTGGACTAAACTGAGGAGGATATTGTAGAATAATTGATGCAGCACATTGGCCTTCATATGCTGATGCTAACCAAAGCCAATCATTGATTGATTTTAAATTATCAACAGCTGAAGAATAATGCGAGAGAGCTTCAACTGGCAATCCAGCTTGTAGAGAAAGATCTCCAATATGTTTTTTCATGCGTCCAATGCATCTTTTCTTGTAAATCCTTATTGTAATTGAATATAAATGTTTTAATTATAAATATATTCATTTTATAATAAAATGTAATACAATTATTCAAACCTTGAATCTGTATCAAGTCCAACAAAATCTTTTTTTTCAAAAGGAGCCGTTAATAGAAGTACTTTATCTTGTTTCTCATATGAACGATCTAATCTTTTAGATTCCAAAACCCAAAACAAAGAGGAGCCAAATTCCATTAAATCTTGTTCCAGTTGATCACAATCATCTATACCTGAATAAAGAATACAGTGTGTGCTTCTGGATTTTACAGTTAGAGGAATCATTAGATTAAGATATCCCATTGGTGAATTTTTGTTTTCCGAATGAAGCTGAGAACTATTTTGAGGAGGGAGATCTTTTTTTTCATTTCTATCTTCAGAAATACTTTCATAATTCTCCTTTTTAGTTTTATCCAATTCTAAATTATCAATAAATCTATTTTTTTCTACATTATTTGAACACACTTCTAAAACAGGCACATCTGTATCATCACTTAATTTTTTACAAGTACTGTTATATTCCAATTTTTCATCAACTAAGTTCTGAGAAGTTTGACTATTAGGGCTTACACCAAATATAAGGCATCGAGAATCAAACAGTGTAGAACTATATTTTTCTTGGATAATATTATGTTGCTTATGTAATTCTTCTATCTCAGAAGAATCAACACATTTCCCTAAATTAAATTTTTTTTCTTATTAAGAATTTTAATCATCATTTTTATATATTATTTATATAAACTGAAAAAGACTTACCCAAACTTAGAAGACCTAAAACCTTACGATGTGCTTGAAAATCTCCCCATTCATTATTTTCTGTCGGATATGCTTTTTTATATCTCAGCCATACTCCTCTGTGATTATTGGATTGACTATCTTGGATTTTTAGATATTGTACACGTGATATTTGTTCAAATATTTTATTAAATGTTTTTTGTTTAATTTCTGGTCCTAAAATACAATTAAAAACTTTGGTTAATTTAATAAATTCTCAATTTAATTAATTTAATTAGTAATCATATTAGATGATAATATTTAGATCAAAAATAACAACAAACTTTCTCATAAAATATTAATTTTATTACATTATTAGTAGTATTGTACTTATGACCATGATGTAATCAGTAATTTTTGGGAATGGTTAATGCAATTCACATGTCTATATATTCATGGGCAATGGTTTGATGAATTGACAGCATCCATTTTATGTCTGGTTTCTTAAATTTTCTACAGTACTATATGGTGCCATAATAAATATTGGTAATCAATCAATAACTTTACAATATACAATCATACCAAGTTATAACTTCAGGATTTGAACCAAACTCTATTAAGACTACATGTACTGCCTATTATAGGTACAAAATAAGAATATATTATTATGATGTGTATTTTGTTATAATCTCAGACTGGAGAACATCAACAACGAAATGGTATTTTTTCTTATATATTGTTACTAATTCTTAATTTTTTATAAATAATATATTTATGCACTTATACACTAATTGAATTCAATTGCATTTAATGCAAAGGATGCATTTTTGAAGATTTCGTACAAATCAATAATTAATTTTTTAAGAATAAATAAAAAATATGAGTGTTGTATTTTCAGAGAACACAAATCAATAATTATAGGTTATATATTTTCACCAATTTTCTGGCACTGTTGGTTCCAGAAGGTTGCCAGATAAGTTATTTTATTGGACCAACAAAGGTCAGATGATGATAATAATAATAATAATAATAATAATAATTCATCAATACATTTCTGACTCATTAATTATATCACACCTATGTTTCCAAAGCCTATGGATCATCAGAAAGTTAAATACAGTAAAATTTAGTTATAACAAGTGCCATGAGATTATATAGAATTATTAGTTATAAAAATTTGTTATATCAAAGAATGTAAAATGCATGCTCATATTTATATTGATAATATGTAAACAGATATATGTAGAAAATCACATATATTTATTTACATATGAATATATATTTCCATAAATTTAATTTTCCCTTTTTTTCCTCTAAAAAAAGAGAAATTAAAGGAAATATCATATCATTCGCCTGTAGTATGAGAAGAAAATACTTTTAATTTTTAATATTGATAAAGTCACTTAAAACTGTCATTAATTCAAATGTAAAAAAATAATAATGAAAAGTTGAAGTCGATGTGCATTTGAACTCTAAAATAAGTAATTTATATGATATTCTCTATCAGAAGTCTGTCATATTTATAATTCAAACACATCTAACAAGGGAAGGAAGGAAACTGTTCAATGCCAATTTGGATCAAATATGAACATTATGCAGGAGTCCATGAGAGAGATTAATATGAAAATATTAGATTCCTGTTATCAATATTTAACCCGTTCAGTGCCAACCATAATCAATTTCCGTGTGGAAGCAGCAGGCCAGCTGTTTTTTTTATAATTAAGCCTAATTACTATTTATAAATATAAAAAAAAATTCATAACTCACTTATTTTTTGTCAAAAAATTCTGAAATTTTTGTGATTTATAGAGATTCTCTCTCTCTTTTTTACTATTTAATTATTTTTTTAAAATTTCTTTATTTGCCAAAGTATTCATTTCCTATATTAGGTGAAAGTTTATATGCTTGTCTTTTGTGATTGTTTAACCATCCTAACGTATTTCTTCAAAAGAATTTGATTTTAGAGTTTCGCCTGAAGATGGATTACCAGCGGTTAGCGATTCTATAGCTAATAAAGTGTATTATATTTGACTGCTAGTTTGTGCTGTTATTGAACTGATATATTAAGTATAAGCAGTAGTTTCTTGAAGTATTTTGATATGTTTAACCATCCATTGAATTTATTGCTTTTATTAGATACCTACATCTCTCCTGAAGAAAACAAGCCATGATCGATTAAAATCGATCCATATTTTGATGTAAAATTGTTTTTCTAACTTAACATATGCAAATTATTTTAACTGGATTATTGTCTTATATTCGCATACAAAATATGCAATAATTTATAGAAATTATCAGTTATAAGCAATTATTTATATTATCTGATATTGTTTTTCTACATATTGTTATTATTTTTTGTTTTATTTTATAAAAATATAGTATTTTTTCTGAGAAATTTGTTGAGAAGTATAAATCCATCCCCTTTACACAGTTACAGCTATATTTTATGATGATTTGCTTTATTGGTTCAGAAAATACCTATTCAACCAATAGTAGTTAGTTCTATGTTAGTAGGCAGCACAGAAATTTCCTGGGAAGAAAACGACGATATAGTTGCTAGCCAACGATCTAATTGCTTGCGTGCTACGCCCATTTAAAATATCAGAATATTGTTTACATTAGTTTGTTTCTATTTTCTTAGTTTTTTTTTATAAATATCCATAAATTTGAATCAATAATACAATATTTAGGAATAATATATCCATTTTTAATTGAATTATTTAATTTCTTTAATTTTTCTCTTGTAAGTTTTAAATTATAATCCATTATTTATTTTCATTGAAGACTTACTGTAATTTATATTTGACTTCCAATATCGAAGTGGATATTTTTGTAGCTCAGTTCTGCAAAGTTGACCGACAATTCTCCCAAAGCTATTTAACTTTATGTATATTGATAAGGTCAACTTGAGGTCAACAAAAAGTTATGAAGATATTTTGTTAAGTTTCAATTATTTAACAAAATTTTTTAAAATGTTTCATCGAATTTCCTATTAATAAATTTGAACAGGAATATATTATAAATACATAAAATTTATTTACGTTTTATAAAAAAATTGTAAAAATTGAATTGAAATCAGGAATGTATTTGGAAATCGGATCGTTTCGAACAAAGAGAACGGAGCAGAAAAATATGCAACCTTATCAAACTGAAGACCAGTGCAAAGTGAATTCTGTAAGACAGAGAAGTAATATAGGAAAGCAATAAGTCAGAATATTGGGATAGTCCAATTTATAAAAAAAAAAGAAAGAAGAGTGTGAGGAAGAAACAGGAAGTAAGGAAGGGTGGTGCTGTAAAATCAATTAGTACATATATGGATTTTACAACTTGACACTAAAAGCAGGACAGTTCAACAAAAACAAATATTTTTAGAATAAAATAAAACATTTTACAAAAATTTAGATTGAATTTATGTAGGTTCAGAATACTTTCAATATACTAAATAAGAATGAAAAAATAAGAATAATTTGTGTGCTTCTTTATTTATGAACTGGCATTCGATAGTAATAATAAGAGTCTAAAATATGAAGAAATTAATTTTCAGAAAGCATTTATAGATAAGCAAACAGTAATTTATAAGTTTCATAACCCTGACAAATATATACGGTCTTTGATGTGCATTCTTGTCAAAGTTCAGCATGATGTATATATACAGCTTAGGAAACACATGGATTTTATAACTTGGCAATAAGAGAAGGACAATTCGAAGAAAATAAATACTTTTCGAATAAAATAAAATATTTTACAAGAATTTAGATTGAATTTATGTAGGTTCAGAATACTTTCAATATAACAAATAAGAAGGAAAAAATAAATAAATAAAACACAAGTAAAAAATCTTATTAATCACTATTTGATAGTAATAACAACACTCTAAAATACGAAGAAATTAAATTTTAAATATTATTTATAGATAAGCAAAAATTAATTTATAAAAAAGTTCCACATCCCTGACAACTATATACAGCATGGGATGCAGAATTTTTTCCTCGGAAAAAGTACTTTTCAACAAAAAAAAGGCAACTAAAAACTATTTTTGAATAAAATAATTTCAGTCTAAATTCTTATAAAATGATTTATGTTGATTAAAACATTTCCAATATACCAAATAAAAAGGAAAAAATAAATAAACAAAAAAACAAGCAAAAAATTTTTATCAGTCGATTTCGAAAGTAATAATAAGAGTATAAATATGCATAAATCAAATTTGAAAAATCACTTATAAATAAGTGGAAATTAATTTATTAAAAACATTCCACAATCTTGACATGTAATCATGGCAATGGCCTGCAGTTGGCGTGCAATTGTTGTTTGAGCATGTCGTCTATTCACGGCAAAGGCACTGAACTGGTTAATGAAATATTTAAGTTCTATTTAAGCCGATGACTAGAAAAGAAGAAAGCCTTAATCATTAATTTGGTACTTTTGTTTTCTTCTACTTCATCATGACCATTATTCTCCTCATGTAAAGCATGACTGTTGCATTTTATATAATTTATACATTGCGCAATTACTGTTAGGCCAACAGGAAATGACATCAAGAAGTCCTGAATTGGAAGAAGAAGAAAATGAAAGTTTGACATTGTTCTTGTTTTGACCACATGCTGTAAGAAATGTAGAAATATCCTGAAAATTTTTGTGTTTAATTAATTTATCAATGGTAAGACACAATTGCAACAACTGTGTTTAGCAGTAAACCAGCTTTGTTCATCAATGTTATCTGTACATATCTTTGAACTATCTGTAACAGCAAGCTTCTTCACTTTTACCATGATAGTACATTTCACAGAAAAACCATTTCAAACATGTCTTTTGGCAAGTGGGCTAAGAACATCAGATAAACATAGATTTTGGGCATTCTGAATACTGATAATAGCCAACATCAAAGCATATTTCTGAAGGCTTTCAAATTTGGTGGTGGTCACACTTTTGGCCAAAGGATATTTTAAGCATTTCTGTGAATAGTGATGATTGTAGCTGGTTCAACACCAAAACATTCATGCAGATGACACTGACATGTGCATGCAAATGTGCGAGTGCTTAGTCAATTATCATGCATTCCTGAATTCACTTATCTTTCCACTGATGGAAGCACATGGCCATCCAGTGGCTGCATTAGCTTACTTGCCCCCTTCAGGAATCCAATGAATCTTTAATATTCTGCAGATAAAGTCATCTTTGTGTCCACTCCATGAATCAATCAACAGCATTGATCTAGCTCTTATTATTTTTAACAAAGCACTATCAACAAAGTCTTTCAGAAGATTCCAGTCAAGTTTGTCAGATCTGGAGTCCACAATGTGAAGATTAGAAGGTTGAGGCATAGAATCAAGAACCCATAGTCCAAAGAATCCAGATATCTCTTGGAAGCATAGAAGAGCTGGTAAATGAAGCTTCCCACTCATCAAAAAGATAGGTATGATCATGTAAGAATAAGATGAATGCATACTCTCAATAATAACCTGCATCTTTTTCAACTCGGAATGAGAGCGTCCTTCCACCATGGAATTCATAATTTATACTACTTTCATTAAAATTGTAAATATCATACAGGGAAAAATCTTCTCTTTTGATATCCTCTTCCATCTCAACGATCAACACTCTGGCTTATTACTTAATATCCTCATTCTTTCTTATTGTTTTATATGAGATAAACTTTGACTTTTCATGAAGTGATTTTGTTTTTGCTGTTGAACTGCTGAATACACTAATGGGAAAGTGTAAAGTTTTCCACTTTTATCCCATTTGCCTTATACATTACCCATCTTTTCAAGCACAATCGTTGAGTTGAACTATCTCATTTTGATTGACGGAAGTTTTCAAACACAAACTTTGTCACAAATTTTAACTTTTCTCTTCTTGTTTCCATTTTTGTTCCCATTCGTGTTCCTATACTTCCTGAATCTGATGATGTGTCTTTAATGTTAACTCTTAGGAATAAATATTGGACCTTTCTAAACTTTGGCTTCTCAATATCAATAAAATGCAAAACTTGCCTGATGTTATCATGCAAAACCAAATGTGCTCTCTTTAGCATCTGGGGTATTTGAATAACTAATAATTCTTCCTCTCTGGATGGAAGAGGCTACTTGAAGGGTTTTAAGAGAGGTTAAGAAGACAGTAGATCACTCTCTGTGATGATATTGGAATTGTCTATGTTGGAAATTGATTAAATTGTTAAAGTATGATTTCTTTGCAAGAAAACAATTATAAAGCTGAAGAAACATTAAACTCACCTTAATTTGAGGAAAAAAATTGTGTATTTATCAACTGTATAATTAACACACTTGAAGTTTTCAATCCACAAATAAACAGGACTATATGTTACAAATGATGCTACATCAGCTTTTATTGCAAGAAAACTTCAGCTTTAATATGCATATGAGGGTATTTGCAATGACTAAAACATTATAACTGTATGATTCATTCAAACTAATACGGTATCTTGTTTATATATAGCACTTTGCACCTCACAGTAACCAGTGTTATCATTTCATTTATTATTGAAAATGGATAGAACAATCAGCTACCTGGATGTTAACATTAAGATTATAAGGGGTGAATATCAAATGGAAATACAGTGGGTGATCGGATAACGAACACTTTTTCGAAAGATTTTTATGTTCGGTTAGCGAACACATGTTCGGATAACAAACACCTCACAGAACAAACTGTGTGACCCGCGGACTGACGGAATGACAGGTCAGCCTGGGGTTCCACTCCTCCAATTTTCAGGAGAGATCTGGGCCCGGTCCGTTAAATCCATCCTTCAATCTTCCGGTTCCCCCCATCATGGGTATTGATCACCATGTGATGATGACAGCACTATAAGTGGCCGCCACCAGATAAAAATATTCCATGAGGATAATTCGGCTTAACTACCTTAACTTTTTAACATATAATATAACTTTACAGCACTTAAGCAAGGTTAAATTTTAACTTAAGCAAGGTTAAAATTTAACCTTGCTTAAGTGCTGTAAAGTTATATTATATTAATTTAGGACCTAGTTGTTTAATTTAATTTATTTAAAATTTATAAATAATATTTTTCATGTGTTTTCAGATTAACCATCAATTCATTTAGCTGGTCTGAAGCCAGTCCCATAGGGGGCAGTTAACCTGGAGTCTACTATAATATGCAATTAAATGTGATCCAAGAATTTACTAATACAGTGAAACCCCGCTCGTGCGTTCCTGTATCGTACGCATTTTGTGTGTATTATGGGCAGGTCATAGTGTGGATTTACAAGAATTAATGAAAATGTTTTCTGTTATATGAGAGTAAATGTAATTTTCTAAATGTGTTAAAGTAAAAATCGTACTATATGAGAGTTTATGTAATTTTCTAATCGTGTTAGAGCGAAACCGGGTTATACGAGGGTTACCTGTATAGGCTACAATGAATAAATTCCAATTTGACATCAATTTATAAAACTTTTCTTATCTACGATGTTTATAATTATCGTACTTTGTTTTCAATAATGTAACTAACAGAACAATCGTGCAACCTTTTAGAATTGTTTATAATTTTTACGTATTCGTAAAATGGAAACGTTTATTCTGCAATCTACAGAATAAATTATAAGTTCCAATAATTTAAATGCTTACTGTTAAAACTACTGTTACCTTATTATTTCTTAATGCAAAATTTACGTGTCTTATATCGTTATTCTTCCATCTATTTTTATTTGTTACTTTTATTTTAGATTAGGAATCGACCTACTTTATCATCAGAATAAATGAACCGATCCACTGGTTGAGTTTGGACACAATTCTTTCCTGTAACATCATGAATAATTCGAATATACAATTTTTAATATTTACAAATTTGTGACACTAATAATAAAGTCACAAATTTGTGGCGATATTTAAAAATAATCTAATATTTAAATCAAAATTTTAATCAATCGTTTTTTAACAGTTACTTATCGTGTTAAATACTTGTATCAATAATCGTCGTTCAATTTTAAAGTCGAATTTTAAAAGATATACACCTGATATCTATTTTTAAATGCAAAATTATAATATTGTAAGCTTTAGATGTCTTGAATGAATTATTGGTTATAACTTGAAGTATAATTACATTCAGTAAAAGATATAAAAATAAGTAAAGCATAGTAGTTTGTTCTTTTAAAAGCATTAGAATTTTCTTCTTGTCTTCAGCATTCTCGACGCATTTTTTAATTCATTTAAACATATTTAGATGTTTTATGGCGATTGACATTGACTGGGAATAGATATCCTTTATATTAAATTCTTAAATGAATGATTTTCTCATATATAATATTTAATACTCAAACTCAATTATGACATCATTTAATTAAAATGGAGTTTGGTGCTTACAGCCGTAATATTTTTGTGGATAAACATAATATTTAATACTCAAACTCAATTATGAAATCATTTAATTAAAATGGAGTTTGGTGCTTACAGCCGTAATATTTTTGTGGATAAACATTTTAAATGCGATGCCAACATATATAAATTATAAATGAAATAAAGCAAAATAATTGAAATCGCAGAAGGATGGCCTTGATACACTTAGCATGGGAAGAGTAATTTTTCATTTCGTACGTTAGTTTTCGGTAGTGTCGCCAGAGAGCGCGATTATTATATGCTGTTATATAAAATATCGCTATGACAACCGACACGTGCGCCGGCCAAGGGCATCGAGGAAAAGTAACGTGAAGGTGCAATAGCTATCGACATGGCATCTATCTACGGAAGGGTAAGACTTTTTTTTTGATACTTAAACCCCAAAGATTCTATTCGATCATTCTACATCCAGGAAGCAATTACAGCTGATAGAATATTTTTTATTCCTTTCGAAAATTTAACTAAAAATTTTTTCATCTTTATAAAATCACAGTTCGTATGCCGATTTAAATGGGATTTTTACGATATTCATAAAAAAAATATTGGTGGTTTGATACTTTTTAAAATATTAAACTATCTTCAATGTGATTTACGACTGTAATAAATTATGAACGGTATGCACTTTTGACTTTAAATAATTAATACTTCTGCAAAATCTATCTGGAATTACTTTTTTTTTGCCTGTATTCACTTCCTACTGAATTAAACTTGTTTCAGATTATGGATATCCCATACGAAAACGAAGATTCCGTCAATAGGAAGGATTGTATTCTTTGTATTAAAATGCCAGTCACATTAACCAAGTATATGGAAGAGGTCGACGAGCTCATTTTTAACGATCAAAATACGACTTTTGTTCGGTTTAATAACCTAACTACTCACTTTTATCCAATAATTCATCTTAAGTTTTATTAATTAATCATATAAAAATTTTGACTTCCGTTTAATTTCTATAATTATTTTTTTTCTGTTAAAAAATTAAATAACTTTTTTTTAGATTATTTTAGGACGTTTCACGCTTACTGTCATTAGAAAATGATGCTTGGCAGTGCCCAAGAGATTTCTAAATGGGTGACTAGTCATTTATATTAGGCGGAGCTCTTATCTCTGATAATTTCCAAAGTTAATTAATTAAAGCTGTAGCCGTGCTTCATTTATTGGAGTGAAATTTCTTGTTCTAATTTTTTTTTTTTTCGTATAGTGGTTTCTTGCTCAACTTTCGAGATAGTTATCCTCATCGATTCTTCTCGAAAATATTTAAATGAGTTATATTTAAAATCTCTGAACATAATTATTTTTAAAAATCTATATATCTAGTCTTTTCCACGATCGTCACTTAACGCGTCGTGGATTCTGTTAAATTTCTAAGTACAGTTTGCATAAACGATCATTTATTACTTAAAATAATTTTATATACATATCTAGTCTTTTCCATGATCGTCACTTAACGCGTCGTGGATGCTGTTAAATTTCTAAGTACAGTTTGCATAAACGATCATTTATTACTTAAAATAATTTTATTTTATGTTAGTTTAACATTACTTTTGCATCAATATGTGGCGAATGCTATTCGTTTTAAAGTTTAACATTAAACTAAACTGGAAAGTTCTCTGTTTAATGTTTGTTAAATCGAAGTAAAGGCTAACTTTTCTTTAATCTTAAAGGGCGAATTATTTGAAAATTTGAATGCAATTTTTTATAAAAATCGATTATAATACAAGTATCGATTATAATGTACAACTTAATTGAAAAATAAAACGATTATTTTCTCAGGGAACCATTCATTCTTCTGATAACTTCAATGCAGAAAGAGCAGCAGCCAAATTGCGTAGGGCCATGAAAGGAATTGGTAAGTTAGATAAGTTTTAAATAAAAGCAGAGGATAAAGTAAGAAATGCAATGCATCATAGATTAAAATTTTGATTAATAATACGATTTTAATGATATTACAATTAAGAAGGACGAATCAATGTTATTCTAGGTACGGACGAAAGGATAGTTATCGACATTTTAACCAACCACAGTAACGATCAGCGACAAGAAATTAGAAAGAAATATCAATCAATGTATGGACGAGTAAGTCATTGATAACTTTATTTTACTCTATGGTTATCGATGATTGCCATAAATGTTTAAAATTACTTATATTGTTAAATTATGTACAGTTTGTTATCGATATATTGCTAGAAAAACGATATTTATTATATATAAATTTAGGATTTGATCGAAGACTTGAGAGCCGAATTGGGAGGACATTTTGAAGATGTTTGTATTGCTTTATTGATTCCGAAAACTGAATATTTAGCGGAATGTATTTATAGAGCTGCTAAGGTAAATTTATTAACTCTAGTTCAAAAATTAGTATTGTATAATAAATAAGTAGGAGTTATTAAATGAACGGAAACATAAATAGGTATATAGTAATATGCACGAAAAAGTGAAAACATTATTTAATTCGGTTTTATTTATAGGGTATTGGTACTGACGAAAATTGCATTATCGAGATCTTGTGTACACATCAAAATTGGGTACGTATTTCGGTTATAAAAATTTTTATTTATGGAAACAATTTTATTATGTTCAGTTTTAAATACAGTAAAAGTCATTGTTATGAATTAAATATTTTTCTTTCTTTTTTATTTCAGGAAATAAAAGAAATTCAAAGAATTTTTCAAGAACGTAAGTATTTTTATAGTACGTTTAATATTTCGTTGTTAAATGAATGTTCTTGAAATTAAGAAAGAGATTAATCAATGTAATGTATAGAACTATATTTTACTTATCAAAATTATATAGAAAATTAGTATAAGTAGTATATTTAGAAAAGTTTTTAAATGTTTCAATTTTATTTGAATGTTTAATCTAACCTTTTCCTTAAAGAAAGGGAGGATTATATGATCACACGCTATATTGTCTTTATGTCGCCATTAATAACTTTTGAACTACAGTAATCAGTATATTTTCATGGAATTTAGTCATGATGTTTTGATGTTTAAAATAATCTCGATGCCGCATATCAACTTTCTAACTCCGATCATTGAAAAATGGAGGATATTCAAATTTCTGAGATAATCTCGTAATGTATTCTGAACTATTTATTTGATTTTAATGAGATTGTACAATTCGTTGAAGATAATCGAGATAAAGATGGCGAAAGTTCAAACTTGAAACTTTTTCCATAATAGCTTTTGAAGTATTTGATCGAATTTTATAAAGTTTAGTAGATCAGCTATTAAAGTCAAATATAAACTAAGATTAATTAACCAGATTCAATCGTTTAAAAATTGTGAATGTTCAATACATAGTGGTTTAATAGATTCCTTTAATAGCTATTACTATTCTTCTAATAGTAATAACTTTTACAGGCAGTAATAATAAATATAGAACTATTTAATAGACTTTTATGACACTCACTTTATAGATTATGCAATAGAAAATCTAGGATTATCTCTTAAAATGATATATCTTGATTATATATAGTTTAATTCGTTATCATTAATCATTCTAGATAAAAAAACATGTTGGAAAATAGGCAATTAATTCTTTCCAGAATGGCTTTCTTTTTTCGATTATGAGATAAAGATTATATAATATAGATATTAAGTAAGATTCCTTTTTTGGTTACATTTGAATAAATTTAACTATAATATAATAAAAATACGAGTATAATTTAACGTACATTGTTTAATAAAATAGGAGTATCATGATTTATTCTTCCATAATTTAAAATATGTGATGATAAGTAATTAAAAATTATGTTATATACAATTCTGAATTAAATGCTTAGAATGATGTAATCATCAAGTTTCATAAATCAAATTAAGTGTTATTTTTGATAAACTTCAAAATTCTAATTTTCGTTTAATTTTTTCCCTTAAAATAAAATAATTATGAACTATAATTTCTAATCAAGTATAAGTTTCATGTTTTTCCCCCAAACGTGCTTGTTAATTATCATGTGCTCGTCTTATTCTTTTTTTTTTGTACTAATAACTTTAAAAAATTAAATATTTCATTGAAAACAGATTTACGTAAGCGTAAAATGAGATAAGTCATAATATGGATATAGTCCGACTAGTACTTTATTAACATATCGTGTAAAATAATTTTTAATTTAAATAAAATGGAATTTAAAAATTTTTCGGGCGAAGTATGTGATACATAATTGCAAAAGTACACGAAATAAATTTGATGATAACTTACAGTACTTGTACTTGCACTTTTATTAAGTCCCACTTGTTTTAATGAAAAAAAAGAAGAATCAGCAGGATGGCTGCGTGATAAAGTTGTGGCTTACTATCCTGGAGGATCCGGGTTTAAGTCCGGGTCTCACATCTCTATTTTTTTCAGGAGGGGTCCGATCCATTGAACACCATCCTTCAATCTTCCTGTTGAACCCACCATAAGTGTTGGCCAGCCTGTGATGGGCTCTACAAGTGGCCGCGCAGAGAAAGTATATCCCTTGTTCGATATGACGGCTTAAATACGCTATCTATCTACTTAAAAAAAAGAAGAGCAACATGAATAAAAACTGTATAATAGAAATACTCGGTTAAGTTATTTGAGATTTAATTTATACCTTTATTGAAAAAACTAGAAGGCATGCTCAGAGATTTAATCCCTCAAAGATTGGAGGACAAATTGAGAAGACTATAATGAAACATGAAAAAGAGAGAAAGGATCCTGCCAGAAGAAATATGGCAAGTCACTGGTAGAAAAAGAGAGAACATTTTTTGGTCGCCTTTCGCGGATAAAATTCCGCGCGCCATAAAAGGCGTATTGATATTATTTTGAAATGTTAAGAATTTATATACCTGTTGTAGTTCCTGTTCGTAATTTATCATGCTGTTGACATTCGATGTGTAAATTCTATTTCCGATCCACACAAAAATGAGGTTTAATATCGTCAAAATTGTTTAAAAAATTATATAATAAGGCGATGAATCAATTTGAAACCCCATCAAGAGCTAATATGCTAAGCTTACTAGAATTGGTGGGCGTGTTGAAAGAAAAGAGATTAATGGGACAGACATATCCTCTTGAAAAAAATGACGAGTACAAAATGGGATTCGAATTCGGATCTTATCTTTGAATATTAAAATGATCTTCATATAAAAAATCATTTTAACAATCATTTGAATATTAAAAAAATAAAATAGTTTTAAAATTCTTTTACGATTTTACTTTTTTGAATCCATAATAGAGCTCTATGAATTTTATTTCTGTAATTTTTAAAAAAGGATATTAAAAACTGTGAAAACAAAATTCAGTTCTAATATGAATAAAGTATAGATTAGTGTTTTTTAACCTTTATTTTTCTTTAGTTTTTGCTCTTGTTTCTACTCTTTTCCCCTTTCTCTATAGCATCTATCCTATTTAATGATAACTTACAGTAGGCCTACTTGTACCTGTACTATCTTTATTTTGGCTTTTCTTTTTACTTGTGGACTCTCAATAATATGTCGTGACTCTCGTTGAGAATCACTAGTATAGATGATAGATGAATATAGTAATAGTAATCCATTCAAATCCATTAAATGTAGTATTTTTCAAATATTTCGAGAAGAAACTTTTAAATGACAGTAAAATTTATACTTACGGATTACTTGATATTGATAATGGCTAATTTATTATAATGATCCAGAAATATAGTCTTTATTATAATATAGTCTTTATTATAATGATCCAGAAATATAGTAGAGAATTTGCAAAAATATTTAAAATACAGTACAGTACTAAAAAATAATGATATCGACTGAGGTGATAAAAAAAGAAAGCCTTGCGTGACGCGCATCTCTACTCAATCTTTTATCTAATATCGACATAGCTTCGAGGTTCGCCACATAAAAAAGTGCGTTTTTTAAAAGAATTATAACGGAAGATAAAAGATGGAAAAATCATTCTGAATATGAAAAAAATGACAGTAGTCAAGGCGAAGCAAATTTTCTTTTCCGTTAAGAAAAATTCAAAAATATCAAAACGCCTTTGGTTATTATGGAAAGTTATATATCATTAACTATTGAGTATCTATGGTATACTATCAAACCAGGTTTGAAAAATTTAAAACATTATGATAATAT
Source organism: Olivierus martensii (assembly GCA_000484575.1). Lineage (NCBI taxonomy): Eukaryota > Metazoa > Arthropoda > Arachnida > Scorpiones > Buthidae > Olivierus > Olivierus martensii. Next base: position 24,423 of record AYEL01071468.1, read on the forward strand.
GTCCACCATGATGATGTCCAACAAGAAGTTTCAGAAAAAATTAATCGCCTGCATTACTAATGTGTCCTTTATTTTGGAATGATTAAAGTTAAGGGATTAAAATGTATTCATAAAAAGAATCTCCAATGGCATAATATAGAATGCCATAATTAGCTGACATACAGTGCTGCCTGGAAAATATTTAAATGCAATTAATTAATTTATTATTTCTATAAATTAATGAATCAAATAAATTACTCTGTAAAATTTATAAGATCAAGCAGATAAACCATATGCAATTCCTACTTTAGCACTTAATGCCATCTCGTGACAAAATGATATAGAATATTAAATCTTTTAAATCTTTTATTATAGAGAAATATTAGAAGATTGAATGTCTGCCTTTTTTTAAACAGCTATTTTTTAATTATAAAGTTAATTAATATTACTTAAAGCTTCATTAAAAATTTTTTTAATCACTCTGTTAAATTTTATAAAAATAATTAACTATTTTAAAGCAGCAGTCTCAAACTCATTCCCTTCAGAGGATCACTTCAGACATCTTTGGTTAGTTGAAGGGCCGTATTAGATATCTTTGGTTGGTTAGAATGTATCATTTAGAATTAATGCTTTACGGGAAAAATTTTTATATGAGATTAATGATCTGAAACAATTGATTATTTTAGTTTTTTTTATATTAATTTCCTTAACGATATGATGCAATTCATGTTCAAAATTATAAATCCATTGGTATCATTTAGAATTAATGCTTTACGGGAAAAATTTTTATATTAGATTAATGATCTGAAATATTGATTATTTTAGTTATTTTTATATTAATTTCCTTAACGATATGATGCAATTCATGTTCAAAATTATAAAGCCATTTTATAAATGATTGAATTTTTTCGATATAAAACTTTCACTTCTAATTTACAAATCTATTATACGTTTGAATTAGGCGTATTGAATTTTAAAGTTTAGTAGTTTTCAAATATTTAAAAAAAATGGTTGTCATTTTTTCTGAACATCTATATATGCTCTTGAAACCATAATAAATGCGATGCGGGCCTCATGCGGCCCGCAAGTTTGAGACCGTTGTTCTAAAGTTATTATTGTGAAAACCTGTGATGTTTGAGCATCTGCTATTTTCAAATGATTATAGCTAGAGATTAGATGATGTAGCGTCAATGCGACCTTTATTAATACAATTTCATTACTAAATTTGATGAAAATTTACTAATTAATTCAAAAGTTATTAGTGAGAGATAACAGACAAATGAAAAAATAGCATGATGATCACATAAGCATCACTTTTAAAAAGAGATCGAAAATCATTCCGACGTAGGGTCGCTTTGGGTTCGTGATGAGAAAGCTTGCTTAAGCTTTATAGCTTACAGTTAAACTGATTTTATATTTGAATTTGTGTGGTTATGGGATTCTTTGATTACATGGGGATATTTAAAGTTGGAATACTATGAAGATTAGTGGATAATAATTTTAGGCTGCATTACAGAATCCTTTAAATAATGCCATCGGATACGTGACATTGTCAATATTTCGATATGACATCATCTGGATTATGCGTCATCAGAGATGTGACTAAGATGACATTATGACATCAAAAAGCATATATATGTCTGGCATCATTATAATATTACAGTTAATTACATCAGAAATAAGTAATTATGACGTAATGGTCTCAATAATTATCCCTATAATCAATAATTCAGTACGTTGATTTTGAATAAAAATTTTCAAAGACGTAATCGAAAAAAATCAAAATTTTTAATCATAAATTTTCTTTGAAGTACAAAGATTTGGATAAAAATTTTTCAAAATATTAATAATGAACGATTTTTAAATTTTTCGAATAAATCGAAATAAAAATTTTATAACCGATTGTACCTATGTTGTCGTAAGTAATACATGGACAATCATATTCATTATTTCATCATAATGACATCAACCATTTTAAATATTTATGATACTATTCATTGTTATATCATTGTTACATCATAATTGTATCGATATGAATTTTGATCTCATCTGTTGCTATATCACAGTATCATATCAATGGACTTACTTATCTGATGATATTATATAGTGGATGATATAATGATTAAATACACATTCCATGGCATCATATTTTGATCATGTGATTCATCTCAGATTTATTGCCTCAATCTATTTCAATCTTAAATATTTTCTTACAATCGAAACAATAAAAATTAAACACACATTTTCATCGCAAACCCGAAATATCCTCACTCTCGAGCGGATTTCGCCCACATATGGCATTGCAATTCCTTTGCCTTATTCTGGACTTACCGAATTTTCAAGAATATATTCCGATTTTGTGAGGAGTACATTTTCTTTTACTAACAGACTGGCAAACATTTCAATTACTATATAAAAGATAGGAGGATTAAAACAGGCTGTTCAGAAAGTATCTGTGTTCCTATATACATATCATAGTAATCATCATCATCAGCATTTCTTATTTCATTCATTGCTGGATATATATGCTTCTTTTGTTTCCGGATGTACCTGTCTTGTGAGTCTGCATCCACTGGGTGCTAACTACTTTTCTAACATCTCTCCATCGTTTGTATTGCCTGCCAAGATATCTTTTCCCTTGCCTTGGTTGCCACTCTGTAATTCTCTTTGTCCATCGGCTATCAGTGTATCTTGCTAAGTGGCCTGCTTCTAACTGTTACCAGTATGTCTTCTGTTTTAGTTTGTTTTCTTATCCATGTGTTGGTCTTGCGGTCCCCTGGTGAATTCTAACATGTATCTTTGCATAGTATATCATAGTAATACAGGTGCACAATTACTTTCTGAACACCCTGTAGATTTATAAAGTCAAAAATGCAAAAAAAAATCACTTTTTTTTGAACAATTACCTATGAAAGTTATAGTTTCAATATTCAGTTAAAAAAACTTAAACGTCTGATGTGATAAAAATTTTTAAGACCGAAGAGCAATATTACTAACATGCGATTATTATTTATCATTTTAATATAGCAAACATATTGTTTCATTTAATTTTATTAAATTTTGTCTAATAGTAATCGATAATTTCTGTCTATAAGACTTGCATAATAATAATCATTAACTGGAATATAAACTTAACCGGAGTCAAAAAATGTTAATATTTATTTAACTGCAAAGTTATAGTTATCATATATATAGCTATTGATGTTATGTTATAATTTATGTTAAGTTGTATTAAAATATTTGAAATTTTATATATTTGATAGAAAATCTAAAATTAGTAATATTTTATATAATAAGAATAAATTAAAAATAAAGTTCATAGTCACTTTACTTTAAGTAGTAGAATTTCCATTAATTCGCTAAGCAGGTGTTTTCCTAACTTTTATTATTTTAAAAGATAGAAGAACAATTTCTATCTAGATTCAGTAAATTATAGCATTCTAGGAACTGTAGATTCTAGGAGTCACCGTGGGGCTTCGATCGATCGATTACTATCAGTTTATTTTATTAAGAGTACGAGTTTCCCTTGATTTCAATGGCTTGAATATGAGTTATTTTTATAGCTTTGGTTAGAAAATAATGCAATATTTGTTATTCAAGTTTTGAAAGAATATCTTTATCATACTTTCAGAAATTGAAAAAACAATGCAATTTAATACATAAAGTAGAATGTTGAACTATAGAAGTTAAACTATTAACTATTATTTAAAATCTGATAAAATTTTCATGTATTATATTTATGTTCAGAGTATGAAGAGAATTTGATAAAGTATATACTTAGTGATCTAAGTGGAGATTTCAAGAGAATTATCAAGTCTTTAATTGGCGCTAACAGAGACGAAACAGATATAGTGGATGAAGATTTAGCGGAAAAAGAAGCTCAGAAACTCTTCGACGTGCGTATCATTCATTTTATCGAACGTTTATAAATTGATCACTAAATTAAAATAATTATTTAATTTTTAAAAATAATTAAATTAATTTTAATTATTTATAACAATTTTTTAATGTAAACAGGCTGGTGTAGGTAAATCATGGGGTACCGATACTGATGTGTTTCTTCCAATTCTATGTTCACGAAACTACCATCAACTTAGAGCAACATTCGAAGCTTATGAAAGAATTTCCGGTCATTCCTTATCTGCTGCTATCGAAAATGAATTTGAAGGAGATATTCAGAGAGTATTTTTAGCTATAGGTAATATATCATATCATATTGCTATCTTAAAACTTTTTTAATACATTTAATTACTAAATACATTGCATACCTGAGTGTACAATGCAGTTTAGATAATATTCTGAAGGCAAATTCTCAGTACAGTACTGTATTTAAATTTATTTAAACTCTCATTATAAGTATAATCTGTATATTGAGAGTTTGCCTTTCGTTTTTAACAAATGGAAAGCTTATCGATGGAAGAGCTGAATTAAATTTGTTTTATGTTTGTTATGTTCTGCATTTGTGATTTTTTTAAAATTCGAATAGCTGTAAAAAAAAAAGTTAATGACAAAACATAAATTTTTATAAACCAGATTTTCAAAATTTTATTTTTACCATATTTAATACTAAACATTGAAAAAATGTTATCTTTTCTGATAAATTGCTATTAAAGATGATTAATTAATAGGAAGGATTAACTGCACATTAAGGAAAAAATTGTTGTAAACTGTTATTGTTGCAAAAAATGTTATAATATTGGCTAAACGTTAACACATTCTCTGATAGACTCAAGAAATAAATTAGTTGTTAACCTAATACCAACATATTATTTCTTCCATTATTAATAATTTAAATTAATTTTTATTTTATTTATATATTGTATCTTTCTAATTTTAGTCTCAAACTTTTGAACTTTACAAATGAACTTTATAACGTTCATTAGCAATTAGTCTGAAAGTGATATTCAAAGAGAGCTTATAACTTTACGGAAAGCTATGCAATACATGAAATATCATACAATTATTGGAAAAAATTTGGGAACTAACAAGTAAGTTTAGAAAGATACAATATAAAAATAAATTATAAAAATTAATTTATAATATTAATAATGGAAGAAATAAGTATGACAGTATTGGTTAACAACTAACTTATATCTTGAGTCTGTCAAAGCATGCGTTAACGGTTATCTAGTATTCCAAGTAAGAATATGGAAACAATTAATAAATTGTCTAATTATCGAAAAAATATTAGACAGATAATTCTTGAACATAACAAATTAGCCGAAGATAATCTCGATATCTTAATTCTATTTATAAACGTAACAGCTGAATGCATTAGTGTATGACACTCAAAAGTCTTTTAGTGAAGATAATTTCAGCAAAGAACAAGTGATTAGATTATTATAATCCCTAAATAGACTTCTCTTACTATATGGCTACCCTTTCACAGAAGTTTCTATTTTTGTGAACGGTCAGCTGATTATAAAAGACTGGGATCGAAAGAGTGGGGTGACTCTCTATAAATTTGAAGTTTCGGACTTCAAATTCTTTGGTGGGAAGTGGAAAGTCTTTCTGTGCAGGCAATCCAGCTCACGTATCAACTTCATCATTTTTAAAAAGAGAACATGTAGCCTCAAATATCGGCAGGATGGATGCAATCTTAAGCAGATTCTTTGGTGGGAAGTGGAAAGTCTTTCTGTGTAGGCAATCCAGCTGACGTATCAACTTCAACATTTTTAAAAAGAGAACATGTAGCCTCAAATATCGGCAGGATGGATGCATTGTAAAGCATTTGCTTGCCATCTTTGAAGTAAGCGATTAAATACTAGATCGCGACAGCTAATTCTAGGTCTAATTCCAGATGACATGTCGCCAATTTTTCAGGAAGGATCCGGATTCGGCACTTGATACCTGACGGATGACCTTACTGGGGATATGGTCAGTGTAGTGCCCGCCCTTTAGTAATCACTGAGTGGAAAGCGGCATAAAATCACAAAAACTTTCTCTTTAATCTCATCATGGGTGTTGGCTAGCTTGTGATGGTATTTATAAGTGGTACCACCAGATAAATTATATTAAAAAAAAGGTAACCTTTTTAATCCTTTTTTTAATTTATCTGGTGGTATCACTTATAAATACCATCACAAGCTAACCAACACCCATGATGAGATTAATGAAAAAGTTTTTGTGATTTTATGCCGCTTTCCACTCACTTGTCAGTGATTACTATGCTGCTCATAACAAGCTAACCAACACCCATGATGAGATTAATGAGAAAGTTTTTGTGATTTTATGCCGCTTTCCACTCACTTGTCAGTGATTACTATGCTGCTCACATCCTCAGTAAGGTCAGCCGTCAGGTACCCGAGAAATGAACCCAGATCCTTTCATCCTGGAAGATCTGGGTTCCTTTCTCAGGTAACATACCTCCAGATTTTTTCAGTACGGGTCCGCTAAACCCTATTCTTCGTGAGCGCCCCATGATGAAAACTGGAATGCCCCGGCGCTTATTGACTACTCGATGGGAAGCAGCGTAAAGCTTTACAGTAAAAAAAGTACATTTTGTGGGATCAACCATCAGATGGAGGATAGTTTTTAACAAGCTGGGCCTAGACTCTTCTTCAAAAACTTTTGGAACTGTAAGATTCGGGAATTGAACCGGACCAGCACCGTTTCCAATGCGGTCTATCGATTGTTTTATATTGCAATTTTATTTTTGTCAATACATTTTGTGGGATCAACCATCAGATGGAGGATAGTTTTTAACAAACTGGGCCTAGACTCTTCTTCAAAAACTTTTGGAGCTGTAAGATCCGGGAATTGAACCGTACCAGCACCGTTTCCAATGCGGTCTATCGATTGTTTTATATTGCAATTTTATTTTTGTATTAATAATTAAATTAACTATTAAAATTAATAAAAATTCTAAAAATTTTTATTAAAATTAATGAAATAATTATTTTAATTAACTTTATTAATTGTTATATTCCTACAAAAAGTTATAAGAAAAATATTTTAATTAATGAAGTGTGTGGATACCAATAAGCGCCGCAGCCTTGGAAACAGTTATCAGATTAGCAATAGATCGTAGGAGTTTAATTAACTTTATTAATTCTTATATTCCTACAAAAAATTATAAGAAAAATATTTTAATTAATGAAGTGTGTCGATACCAATAAGCGCCGCAGCCTTGGAAACAGTTATCAGATTAGCAATAGATCGTAGGAGTAGTATCATGGGTGTAACAGATGTCTTGTGTCTATATATGAACTAACTGTAATGTCACTTTTCAAATCAATCTTTCTATTTAGAGATAAAAGAAAAAATTCCTGATGATAGATCGGTTCTCAAAAGGGATGATAAATGTGGGAAAAGTAAATCTACTCGATTTCTACTCTGAATCAATGTTGTTAAAAAATATCTCTGTAGATCAGTTTCTCAAAAATTATCTGATGTGGTGGTCCGGCATTTTTCAGTGTGTCAGGGATTGCTGACTTGCCTTAAAAAACAAGTTATATTTAAGTACAATAATATCTTTTCTCACGCCATACAATGTAATATTTTTCTCATGCGTGTCGTCTCTGGGACTGATCATTCTGTATCGTCCTTGGCTGAAATATAATTACAAATTGTGGCATATTAATGTTATGTGTCTGAAAACATTTCTTTTTTTCCTAGCATTTCGTTATGAATAGCTAACCGATAACTTGCAAATCGGCATCGGTACTCCTACTACAGTAGTTACTCAAAGTTTGAGTAGCTACTGTAGTACTTTTCCTATATTTATCATCCCTTTTGAGAACCGATCAATCACCAGGATCTTTTTCTTTTATCTTTAAATAGAAAGATTGATTTGAAAAGTGACATTTTAGCTAGTTCATACATAGACATAAGACATTTGTTACTCAAAGTTGAGTAGCTATTATATTATAATTAAAATATAATAAAAATATAATGGAGGAAGCTGCAATGATACGTCTCTTTATTTCCCTTTTATTCCCTTTTTGATTTCAAACCTTCCCAACAGTACAATGAATAAAAAATGAAGTAAATCTTATTAATTATTGTAAGTTTTTGAATAAATACTATAAACGATACAGTTCTTTCGGGTCATTTATAGTATTGGATGGAAAGGGCATAGACAACTTGATGAAGACAGTAGATGGCTACGTGCCTTCAATAATTGATTATTTGAGAACAGGTAACTTTTCAAAAGAAATAGGATCTAACAGGAAACTGCATATATTTGAATACAATGATTTTGTAGGACAGTTCAGGCTTTATATCTCGAACCTTCTTGTTTCGATAATTGATTGTTCATACATGCATAAAACCATTGTTACTTGTTTCCAGATTTTATGAAGCTACCGATTGTGATCGTTCCTCAATGAAAATAATATCAGATAGATTTGGTTAGGTTAGTTTCAGTTAAGCCGTTGGTTAGGTTAGTTTCAGTTCTTCATACACACGAGATAACATATCTAGCGGCGGCCACTTTCAGTACCCATTATAGACTGGCTAACACCCATGATGAGACAACCGAAAGATTGAAGGATGAGATTCAACGAGGCAGGTCCGAATTCATCCTGAAAACTGAAGATGTAGGAACAGGAATTGAACTCAGATCATCCAAAATGGTAAACGAATGCTTTACCACGCGGTCATCCCGTCGATGATTGCAAATAGAAGTTTTTCGCATATGCAATTGGCTTTATGTTTTCATATTTCCTTGTTTGCTTATCGAGATTGGCTCATGGACCATAGAATCTGCATTTATGCTTTCAATATTCAATAAACCGTAGACTATAGTTTCTCAAAAATAAGTCGGCCGGATGGCAGCGTGATAAAGCTGTAGCTTACCGCCCTGGAGGATCCGGATTCAAATCCAGGTCCCAGTCTTTCAGGAGGGTTCCGGCCCGGCCGTTGAATCCCATCCTTCAACCATCAGGTTGACTTTTATTCTATTTTATTCATATTCATTTTTTATAATCAGTGTAAAGGTTATTAAATAACAGTTTTAATCACACAACAATAAAACATTAATGTTATTCTCGAATTACGTTGTTATTGTATTATTAGAGAGCTTCAGCAAGACGTTGACGTGAACGTAAACGCAAAGAAAAATGACGTCATTGAGTTTACGTTCCATGCGTGCGTTTGTAGAAAAAATCTGCTTCAGCAAGTTGTTACTTCCCTTAACTTCCGCGTCACATGTATACATCATATTCGTTTAATAAGCTTGTGTAGAAGACGAACATCCGAGTCCGTGGATGGTTGATTCGATTTTGTTTTTCAAAATCACTTCGAACTAGAAAAAATATTTAGATTAAATAAAAATAAAACAAAGCTTTTCCACTCAGTGTGAGGTATCCAGTAATCACGCCTAAAAATATGGTATAAAAGTAACTCTTCAACTTAGGATTTTTAACCACCACAACAGAACCACACCACAAGTTGCGACAGCGGTTGAAACCGACTTCAGTTAGCGGTCCGTCTGAATTAGATTATGCGTTTCTATATTAATATAATTATAATTCAGGACCGTCCACAAACAGACTACCGTTCTGTAGTTGTGGCGTGGTTATGCTGTGGATCGTGTGAATTGAGCCTTAATAATTTATTGTAATATACAAAAACGATTTTTTTCTTTTTATAGTCATCTATAACATACAATATTTTATTTGAAATATTCTTTTTTGAAATAATAACTTTAAACATGAAAATATAATTATTTAACGAGTAATTGTTAGCAGTATCGCAATTTTTGTTATTCAAGATAGTTGCTTTGCTTCTTATCCAACTTCATAGTAATGTTTCATTTGTATGCATTATACTGAGATAATTTTCGGATATTATCTTAAAATAATGTCATTTTCACCTAAGTTATATTAATAATCTTTTTGTCAGCTTGAAGAGATCTATGAAATTGTATCCTTTTTGAGGATTTTGACATGTATATTCTAGCAATTTTTAAAAGCAGTATATCTCGGAAACAGTTCGCCTTTAGTACCTGATACTTTGAGAAAACTTTCTCAATTTTTCTTTCTTTTTCAAGTTTATGAGTTATTCTTTTTTAATACCTCTCTCCAATCATTTTGTAATTACTTAGGGTGGAGTCATTCCAGGCCCAACGATAAGTTTGGCCTATCTCCTCGTTAGTTAACTAGATTAAAGATGGTGATCAAGGCTGGACTTGGACTTGAATATAAATTTTTGAAGTGGTGAATCTGAGTCACCTGAGTAGAAAGACGAAGCGCTTCCACGCCAATTTCTCCAATCAGTTTTTCATTTTGACGAATTTAGAAATTGTTCTATTTTATAACGACATTAAATAATGGCTTTTAATAAATTCAATATTATAAACAGTAAAAAAATAAATTATATTAATTTTTAAGTGATATCTTGCGGGGATTAAAAGAGAAAAAATTCAGACTTCTAAATCTTTTATGTCAGTTTTAAACAAAAGCAAAACTTATTACTAATCATGAAATGTTGGCAACACTGAATGGAAGTTACTTATCACGCAGTCATTTTATTAATATTGAATATGTCCCGCATCTTATTCCGCATCTAATTAACTGACCCTTTGCTGCGTTTGAGTTTGAGACCCTGCTCTAAAGAAAAAAAACCCAAAAAAATTAATAAACAATATGATTACGTCTTCAGTTATGAATTTTGTGTCTTAAAATGCTATTACACTACTGCAAACTGGAAATAAAATTCATTTCTGAACGTAAGATGTTCTTACTAGCTTACTTATAAGTCCTTCCTCCATTACTATTACATTAAAATATGCGAATCATTTATTCTGGGCATTAAAATTTGCCGAAAATAAATAAATATACAGATTATTAAATGTCGCAATTTTTTATTTGAATATTTAATGTGTACAGTACTTATTACCTACCTGCATATTTATTGTTTTCAAAAGGCGAGATGCTGTATATATAGTCGATTCTTGTTATTCACGGTAGTTACGTTTTTACAAATTCTTCGCGAATACTGAACCATTGTGCCTATAAGAAATAAAGCTTTAGGTTCCTGCGAATCTTTGTTCCTAACATTTTCATCCTTGATTTATGTGTGTTTTTCTGTTAAAAGACACCTTACTTAATGTGTATTACAATATTTACAAATAATTACAGTATATGCAGTGTATAGTACTATATACAGTATTATAATTACAGTAATCTTTATTTAATTTTTTAAAACAGTAACTATGTAATTAGTAAATAAAATCTTATTTTTGATGGGTAGTTGTTTGATGTGGCAACTAACACATTGTTTTTCTGAACTGCGTTGAAAAACTGCGTCAGCCTTATCTGTGTCGCTTTTTGCATCAGATTTTCTAAAATCTCAGCGTAAGGAGCAAATGAGCAGGAAGTTAGGCGCCTAAATTTGAGGCTGCATTCAAGCATAGGGTCACATTCTTTTATTAGACCTGAAGACGATATGAACAGGCTTTTGGCCTATCTGCGGTTTATGGATTGAGCAAGATAGGCAATGAGACTTTTCCGGCAGAACGAAACAGATACTACGTTTCCTTTATTACAAACAACTTCCTTTAATAGATAGTGTTTACATTAGTAACAGTACTTTCGCTGGTCAGCGGGAATCCGCGAATAAGCGCGAAAGCGCCCGGAAATCGATTTTGTGATTACAAATTAATTTTCGCGAATAGTCGACTAAGCGAATACAGAATCTGCGAATGACGAGAATCGATTTTATATATATTAAACAGCACTGAAAGGACAGTTGTAATGGATTACAAGTGATCTATTGTATAAAATACAAATGAAAAAATCGTTGATGTTGCTTTAAATATAAAGAAAGCGTCGAACGTATCAATAAGGAAAATTAAAAATCTAAAAAGAATTAGAGAAAGAAAAATTAATAATGTTGTTGAAAAATAATTATTAATGAATTAAAAGCCTGTTCTAAAAAATATATTTTGTTTTCTAGACTACTATAAAGATAAACGTAACACGAGAATTGGATACAATCTATAGAAACTATATCATGATCATATTCATTGTTCAAAAAGAAATTTGCAATTAACTCTCAGTTACTAAATTCCAATTAAAATTTTCTTGTTTCTTATATATTATCTACCATAAAGAAAGTTATATTCTCTTTCGGGTTTCGACGTGATGAATTCTTTAGCGACGATTCGAAATGACGCCATGATTTCGTCATTCTAGCGTTCTACGTCATTCTCGTACTGCATGTTTGTGTTGCTGAAGCTCTCTATTAGGCTCAACTCACACGTACCACAACAGAACCACACCACAAGTTGCGACAGCGGTTGAAACCGACTTCAGTTAGCGGTCCGTCTGAATTAGATTATGCGTTTCTATATTAATATAATTATAATTCAGGACCGTCCACAAACAGACTACCGTTCTGTAGTTGTGGCGTGGTTATGCTGTGGATCGTGTGAATTGAGCCTTAATAATTTATTGTAATATACAAAAACGATTTTTTTCTTTTTATAGTCATCTATAACATACAATATTTTATTTGAAATATTCTTTTTTAAAATAATAACTTTAAACATGAAAATATAATTATTTAACGAGTAATTGTTAGCAGTATCGCAATTTTTGTTATTCAAGATAGTTGCTTTGCTTCTTATCCAACTTCATAGTAATGTTTCATTTGTATGCATTATACTGAGATAATTTTCGGATATTATCTTAAAATAATGTCATTTTCACCTAAGTTATATTAATAATCTTTTTGTCAGCTTGAAGAGATCTATGAAATTGTATCCTTTTTGAGGATTTTGACATGTATATTCTAGCAATTTTTAAAAGCAGTATATCTCGGAAACAGTTCACCTTTAGTACCTGATACTTTGAGAAAACTTTCTCAATTTTTCTTTCTTTTTCAAGTTTATGAGTTATTCTTTTTTAATACCTCACTCCAATCATTTTGTAATTACTTAGGGTGGAGTCATTCCAGGCCCAACGATAAGTTTGGCCTATCTCCTCGTTAGTTAACTAGATTAAAGATGGTGATCAAGGCTGGACTTGGACTTGAATATAAATTTTTGAAGTGGTGAATCTGAGTCACCTGAGTAGAAAGACGAAGCGCTTCCACGCCAATTTCTCCAATCAGTTTTTCATTTTGACGAATTTAGAAATTGTTCTATTTTATAACGACATTAAATAATGGCTTTTAATAAATTCAATATTATAAACAGTAAAAAAATAAATTATATTAATTTTTAAGTGATATCTTGCGGGGATTAAAAGAGAAAAAATTCAGACTTCTAAATCTTTTATGTCAGTTTTAAACAAAAGCAAAACTTATTACTAATCATGAAATGTTGGCAACACTGAATGGAAGTTACTTATCACGCAGTCATTTTATTAGTATTGAATATGTCCCGCATCTTATTCCGCATCTAATTAACTGACCCTTTGCTGCGTTTGAGTTTGAGACCCTGCTCTAAAGAAAAAAAACCCAAAAAATTAATAAACAATATGATTACGTCTTCAGTTATGAATTTTGTGTCTTAAAATGCTATTACACTACTGCAAACTGGAAATAAAATTCATTTCTGAACGTAAGATGTTCTTACTAGCTTACGTATAAGTCCTTCCTCCATTACTATTACATTAAAATATGCGAATCATTTATTCTGGGCATTAAAATTTGCCGAAAATAAATAAATATACAGATTATTAAATGTCGCAATTTTTTATTTGAATATTTAATGTGTACAGTACTTATTACCTACCTGCATATTTATTGTTTTCAAAAGGCGAGATGCTGTATATATAGTCGATTCTTGTTATTCACGGTAGTTACGTTTTTACAAATTCTTCGCGAATACTGAACCATTGTGCCTATAAGAAATAAAGCTTTAGGTTCCTGCGAATCTTTGTTCCTAACATTTTCATCCTTGATTTATGTGTGTTTTTCTGTTAAAAGACACCTTACTTAATGTGAATTACAATATTTACAAATAATTACAGTATATGCAGTGTATAGTACTATATACAGTATTATAATTACTGTAATCTTTATTTATATTTTTTAAACTCACTAATAATGTAATTAGTAAATAAAATCTTATTTTTGATGGGTAGTTGTTTGATGTGGCAACTAACACATTGTTTTTCTGAACTGCGTTGAAAAACTGCGTCAGCCTTATCTGTGTCGCTTTTTGCATCAGATTTTCTAAAATCTCAGCGTAAGGAGCAAATGAGCAGGAAGTTAGGCGCCTAAATTTGAGGCTGCATTCAAGCATAGGGTCACATTCTTTTATTAGACCTGAAGACGATATGAACAGGCTTTTGGCCTATCTGCGGTTTATGGATTGAGCAAGATAGGCAATGAGACTTTTCCGGCAGAACGAAACAGATACTACGTTTCCTTTATTACAAACAACTTCCTTTAATAGATAGTGTTTACATTAGTAACAGTACTTTCGCTGGTCAGCGGGAATCCGCGAATAAGCGCGAAAGCGCCCGGAAATCGATTTTGTGATTACAAATTAATTTTCGCGAATAGTCGAATAAGCGAATACAGAATCTGCGAATGACGAGAATCGATTTTATATATATCAAACAGCACTGAAAGGACAGTTGTAATGGATTACAAGTGATCTATTGTGTAAAATACAAATGAAAAAATCATTGATGTTGCTTTAAATATAAAGAAAGCGTCGAACGTATCAATAAGGAAAATTAAAAATTTAAAAAGAATTAGAGAAAGAAAAATTAATAATGTTGTTGAAAAATAATTATTAATGAATTAAAAGCCTGTTCTAAAAAATATATTTTGTTTTCTAGACTACTATAAAGATAAACGTAACACGAGAATTGGATACAATCCATAGAAACTATATCATGATCATATTCGTTGTTCAAAAAGAAATTTGCAATTAACTCTCAGTTACTAAATTCTAATTAAAATTTTCTTGTTTCTTATATATTATCTACCATAAAGAAAGTTATATTCTCTTAACTGTATTATAGTTTTAACTTATTATAGTTTTAAAATAGATTAATTTTGAAATCACAAAGCTATTACAATAACATTTTTTTTTTATTATTAAAAATGTTTTATAATTATCAGATATCCAATTTGTATATTTTAATTTTCAAGATATAGTGTAAATATAAAATAATGAACTATTACAAGCAACAGTTTTTATTTTCTATCTGTGAATTACCGAACTATTGTGGAAAATATAAAAATCTTACAATTGTATCTAATTCTCCTAATTAATACAACATTATTAATTACAGTAATGACGTAATAATTAGGCCTGCCTTAAATAAATACAATATTTACAAAATACGGTAATCTTATGAGAGTCGCCTTGTTGCCATATTAAAGTAAATGATAATAAAGTACTATACTATATACTATATTTTTTATTTAAAAAATTATGAAGAGTTCATTGGATAAGAATAACTTCGTAAGAGGTTCCCAGTATCAAAAAGGTTGAGTTATTTGGTTATTCAGCCGGGACAAGACTAATTTGAGGCCCCTACACAAACATGTGACGAAGTCGTATATTTTGTATTATGTGTATATATATATATATTGTAGAATTGTGTACGAGTATTGATTAATAACTCACTAATACTGAACAGTAACACGTAATTTTTGAAAAATATATTACAAAAAAAAAGAAAAACTGTACAAAAAGAAATTATGTATGTATTATTACATCATTAAAATTCGAAAAATCCGACTTCGTCACATGTTCGTGATGAAGTCATATATTTTGTATTTTAATGAAAAGGAAAGAGCCTAATAGCTTTTCCTTTAATATTTCAGTCTAATATTTTGTATTTTAATAAAAAGGAAAGAGCCTAATAGCTACTTATATTATATAAAAATTATTTAGTGATAAACAAAGGTACTTTTCTGGCTGATTTTCTTGCTAATTTTTCAATTACAGCATCAAAATTAATACCGTACAAATTCAAATTAAGGGAAAATATATTAATGCATGACAGTGAGTCACCCTGCATTTACCTCATTTCTTTTTTTTACAAATTAATTTTTGATTTTGTAACTAAAAAACTTTGTACTCAAATTAAGGGAAAATATATTAATGCATGACAGTGAGTCACCCTGAATTTACCTCATTTCTTTTTTTACAAATTAATTTTTGATTTTGTAACTAAAAAATTTTGTGAACGTAACTAATATCAGGCAGTCAAAAAGGTAGAACCATTTTATATTGCACCTTCCATAAGGGTTGGCATCCTATCGGCAAGGGCCCCGGGCCAATGTCCCGGCTGGAACCCCTTTCCCACGGGATGAATGTTATTGCTTGATAAAAATCTAATTTTTCTTTCAATAATTGAATGCTTTTCTTTTAGAATATGTATGAATTAGGTTCAGTACCGGCTCTAGAGCTTTTAGCGTCCCGAGCGAAAATTTTTTCCCCCCTCAAATCGTCAATTTTGATGGAGCACGCTCAACTTTTAAATTATCTGTAAAAAATAATTGTGTCTTATTATAATAAAAATAATAACAAAACACAAAATGCGCCAGCCCCATTTGGTGCCCTTTAAATATCGGTGCCCTGAGCGGGTGCTCCACTCGGTCGTATGTTGAGCCGGCCCTGATAAGTTATATTTTAAGATATATTTAAAATATGAATTTTAACAGAAATAAAATATATTATTATGGCTTTGTGCACTACTTTCAAGAGATGGAAACAACATAAAACTTCAGACTGTTTTGTATTTTTGAAGTTTATGTTTGATTTTCAATGATTTTCCCCTTTTTAGTTTGAAAGAAAAATTAAAATAAAACATTTATTTTGAATTAGTCTAAATTGTTCAATTGAGCTATAATGCATTCGATCTATCATCATTCTAAAAATAATGTAGAAAGTAACAGCTTCGTTTTATATTTTAATAATGGCTTTCCTTAACGTTATTTCCATCATTACTATAGAAAATTATAATAATAGTTATTTATTAGAATTAACTTCTTATATTCAATAAAACAAAGCATAATTATATTTTAAACAAGAGTAATCTATTTAAAACGCCATTTCACAAATAGATATCGTTCGAAATACTGATACGACGTATATAAATAATAGCCTAATTTACAGTTATTAAAGTTATTTTATAATGTTTTTAAAATCATTTTAAAGTCTGGCTGTGGAATATACAATTACATGCAGACATTTCCTCAAAGAAAAGTTACAAAAAAGCCCTAAATTCTAATTAGGCCTACATATTAAAATCTATAAAATTTCCTTTGGTTATTTTTACAAATTAGTCACTTTCATTGATTATGTTGGAACAATATAAATGTTACATAGTAAAACTTGTAGATTTGGATTTCAGAATTTTCGTGAACGATATTAATAGTTCTAAAAAATTCATTTCATCTTCTACAATCATGAGATAGATACAGTATATCTATTCCATGTGTGATATGGCTGCTTAACTAAAACTAACTTAAACTAATTTTCAACTAAAATAAGGTTAGGTTAGGTAGATTAAACCGCCATATCTTACGAGGGATATACTGTATCTGACGGCGGCCACTTACAGAGCCCATCACGAGTTGGCCAACACCCATGATGGGGTCAACCGGATGGTTGAAGGATAAGGTTCAACGGGCGGGCCGGGACCGGGCCCGGACCTCCTGAAAAACTGGAGTTGTGGGACCCGGATCCTCCACAGGGTGGTAAAGCGGCCATCCGGCCAACCAAATCAAATTAAGATTATAAAACATGCGTATAGTGTATAAATTCAAATACTAATACCTGAATAAATATTGCTAAAAGGTACTGGAGTTATATACTACTGTTATATATTTAAAAATAATTCTGCTGCCCTTGCTTGATAGCAGCAAAAATAAATAAATAACTATAGTACTCGGTTATGAGACATGAGACGTATTGTTAGTTTGAATTCAATGAAGGCAAAAAGTCTGAATTTTATTTATAAAATTTAATCAATTATCTTAATTTTATCTTTATATTCATTACTGTAATTTTTTGAAGTAAAATTTGTAAGTTCTTGATAACTTTTTGTCAAATTTAACTATTGAATCCTCTATACTGCTATACTTTGGAGCGTGGATGCATAAGTCCGGCCTTGAATAAGTTAATATTAAAATCGAATCCTGATCATTTTAGATTTTGAGTTTGTGCAATATACAAAACTAATTTCTGTTAAATTAAAGAGCAGAAATAATAACAACAAATTTTACATCAATTTGTATTATACAACAATTTTATGAACCTTCATGAAGATTAACAATATTCGATTATAAACAACGTTAGATGATATTAATATTTCTATACTTACATGGATAAAAAAATAAGTTTTACGAAAAACAATTTTTCGTAAAATTGTTCATATAAATACAGTATAGAAATGTTTATGTCTATAATTTTATTCATAAAATGCAAATAGTTCCGATTTCGTTTTTCAATAACATATGCAGGGACTTTTAGAGGCCTGGGCAACTATTATTTTTGAGTCCCTTCAAAAAAATAAAAAATACAAAACTGATAAATATACAATGATAACTGTACAAGAAAAGCAAAAACATTGATAGAGAACTTCAAATTCTGACAAAAATTTGCTTTCAAATATATCTTTTTCTGACCTATTAAGTTATAAATTGAGATCCCTAAAATCGTCCGGGGCAGCCGCCCCTCTTACTCCATCTCTGATAGCTATTGAATATATGTATTATTGTTATTATACAGTATACGATTGCATTTTGAAAAGTTAATTTTTGCATGTAAATTTGAAATTTCCTATTCGTCAGCTTTCTACTTGATTCTAAGTCTTTTATGCGGGTTAAGAACTGTTTTAATTCAAAAATTTACTCAAGTGTTTTTAATAAAACGAAATTTGATGTTGATTGTAATGCCAAATTTCGTTTCAGTGACACATCCATCTTATAACAGTATTCTGAAGATATAAGGTAAATGGATCTACAACTGTAAAGTGATGAAGTTATTACTATAAATGCTAAAAACCTTTATATACACTGAATTTTTTTCTAGGAAGCTGTATCGAGATAGCATGAAATTATATAAAAATAACTTGCTATATGCCAAACTAAATATTTGCTGTGTCTAAATTTGACACGAACATTTATGTTTTTTTTTAAATACTGCGTTACTGTACTTTGTTTGACCTAGTGTATTAAAATATTATAAAGAAATGAAATATAAATAAATATATTTATTTATTTATAAGATATAATGCATTTGTGCATAGTTTATTTAATAATTCAACAATATCGATCGATAAATGTACGTGATACAGAGAATAAATTTCTTTTTAGTTCACACTATTGTGGATACGTGGGGTTATTTTGCGCAGCAATTGCACGAATGTATGAGTGGTCCTGGAACAAATGATCGCACCTTAATTCGTATTTTAGTTTCGAGATCCGAGGTAATTCCACTAGCAGACAGGTTTCATTTTTCCATTCATATGTTAAACTGTATTTTGTATTATTGACTTTTTTTAATTTATTTATATTAGATAGATTTAGAGGATATAAAAAGAGTTTATAAAAAAATTTACGAAAGAGATTTATGTGAAGCAATAGCCGAAGACACCAGTGGCGATTACAGAAAAATACTTCTAAGGATAGTGCGAAATTAGTACATATTCATCACAATAAAAAGTAAAAGTACATATGAAGTGATCTGTATAATGTAGAAGGTGAGTGTGTTATTATTTTTTTCGTTTCGAAGTAACTATTAATTTTGATAACAGAGGGCGATATCTGTCTACAGAAGACGTCTTTACCAAAAGGCCATGTCCCACGTACAAGCGAAACGACGCTGTACGATGCGATGATATGCTATAAGCGACAGTCTGTCCCACGAAAAGCGCTTCTGTAGCATCTATAATGAAATATCGCCCCACTATTTATCTACTAAATGCTGATTATGGTAATTTTTATCAGTAAAATGGTAGATTACCTGCTGGTGGAATGTATATCGCGTCGCATCCGGCAGCGCGGCGTCGCCTATAATAAGCTTTTTTAATGAATATATTCACACGTTCCCAGAACATGATATAGAGATCGACTAACAGAAATCGTTGGTTTAAAGATTCGTGTTAGTCGATCTCTGTATCATGATCTGGGAACGTATGTATATATTCATTAAAAAAGCTTGCTATAGGCGACGTCGCGCTGTCGGATGCAACACGATATACATTCCACCAGCAGATAATTCCGCATTTAGCCTTTCTATTTCTCATTTTCCATGATTCAGATTTTTTTATAAATTTCGCTTATTAGAACCGCTGAATCGAACTCGGTAGCCATGATAATTTGCTCCGTCGCTTCAGAAAACAAACTTCATAGTATTGTATGTGGCGCCGAGAGGCCGGGGAAGAGGGGACAAATTCCCCAGGCCCGTAGAAGATTGAAGGGCCGTTGTATGTGGCGCCGAGAGGCCGGGGAAGAGGGGACAAATTCCCCGGGCCCGTAGAAGATTGAAGGGCCCGGACCGCTTCCTAACAATAAGAATATTATATATATGGGCTCAAAACTTGATTCGTACCGGGGCCCGGTATTTCTCTCGGCGCCACTGTGTATTTCAGCTACATCAGGCGATACTACGCGGCGCTACGATATACACGTGGGACGCGTCGAGATTATGTCAATTGGTTTGTTTTCTGTCGCTCGAGTATCGCGTCGCGTCGCTTGCACGTCGGACAGGGCCTAAAGCTCACCGACCGAGAATAAAATTGTTTTCCACTTTATTTTAGCTATATCGAGATTGAGTCATTAACTTTAGTTTATTGTAAGCAATATATATCTCCATATATATATATATATATATATATACATACGAATAAGAACTCCATATCTCCATACATATATATATATATATATATATATATACATACGAATAAGAACTCGTTTTAACGTTATAAAAACTTTCCTCGAACTGGATTTTTAGCGCTTTATCAGTTAAACATATCGTCGGTTTATTGAAAGAGATATAAAGCCAAAACACGATAAAAATGTTAATCGACAATGCATGTTCATCTGTAATAGATAATAAAAAAATGAAGACCTCGATTATAGAAGTTGATGATGATATAAATCAACGGTAACAGGTCGAAATCTTCTTATATACAGTATAAAGAATGTAAATTAAAACTCGAAATAATGTTTTCTAGAAACGAGTTGATACATAAATTAGTACCATTTACAGTAATACAGGTTATTTTAATATTTATTTATTTGAAAATATGCTAAAATAAATATACTGCAGTAATTAAAAGAGAAATTTATAATCTAGACATTTATAGATTTAATAAAATAATTTTATTATTATTAATTTTTATAACTTTTTCAGGTATTATATTCTTATACATTTAATCGTGAATCTTTCTAGTTGTTGGCTCATTCGACAGAATACCGAAGCAATAAAAATTCAGAAATTCAGTGTGGCAGCGTAGCAATAAATTACGACATAATGTTTAGAATAATTTCTTCATTTATGAGAAGAATGTAAAATAAAAATAAACTTGTTTAGTGCCAGGTATGTGTATAAAAAAATATATATATATATAAATTAGTCAGCCTACAGTATTTGTATTAACTTATACGCTTGTTACTTCTGGGTGACAAATGCGTTGAAAGAGATGATTACAGTGTGTGTGTATGTATTATATAATAATAAATAAAAATAGAATTATAATAAAGTTCTTTCTTTTTTTTTCCTTCCTAAATTGTCTTTTGTTAATTAAAATTCTTTCTAAAATTAAAAATAGAATTGTTCAGATCCTTAATCATTCTTTGCACATACGCATTATATAGTAAATTTCGAGGAGTAATTAAATTGAAAATGCTAAAAACCTGTAACAGTCGGAAACACGTTAATGACCACCAAAGTGTATTGGTAATCCTCCATCCATCAAAGTCGCATAGTAGCCAAAGACATTATCTAATTATCGCCATTTTCTTTTTACATTAGATGCTTTTGTTATAGGTTATTGTAAAAGTTTAATGTTGTTTTTCACCATGTTACCGAAAAATTATAGTAAATTTTTTAAATTACTAATTATAAATATCTCGAGTCGGATATTGTTTAGATATTTTTTAAATAATTTTTTTTTATAAAGATTAGAAGGGCCGATTATATTCGGTAATATAAAATAAATCATTATATTTAAGCTTCATATTAATAATTTATTTTATTCTTTGTTATAAAAATATTCGAAATTATCTATTTAAATTTAAATTATGCAGTGCTTGAATCAATTTACAAAATTATTATTTATTGTCTTATAGGAAGTTTAATCAATTTGCCTTAAGAAAATTTTAAATTAATAATATTGACAAAGTTTAAAATATGGTTTTAGATTTATGAATTAAACTACATCATTATCGGTATATATATATATAGACAGATAATCCTCGTATAACACGGTAGATAGATTCATAAAAACGCCGTATTATGTTAAACAGTGTTATATGAGAACTGGAGCCAATACAAAAAAGATGTTTCGTTTTAAAACCAATAAAAACAAATATCTTTAATTCCACATAAAAAAAAACTTAATTTTTATTAAGAATATTAATAACACGAAACATAAAGAAAGGAAAAAGTAAACAGCCTATGTAACATTTATTTTAATAATTATATCTTCTTCACCACTGTTCAGTTAAAACGAGAACGCTTTTTACTTTTTAACAATATCAACGTGTGCACTTTCTGAATTTTTTTCTGTATATAAAGTTTATATAACTTCTGCTCTCTTTACAAAATCTGTAAGCTTGGTTTGTTTGCTTGTCCTTACAAGGTCGTCGTAAATTTCACGGTAGTATGAGGATAAGCAATTTTGCAACTCCCTTTTGAATTTTCGACTTTATTCAGTCAACGGTCTGCATTCGAGAAAAATGATTCTTAGCTGTTCGGCTAACTTTGGTCTTCTTGCAATTTTTTTTAATGTAAAATTATTAACTTTACAATCTTCATCAGTTCTGTTATCCTCGAAATATAAACGCTCGAAATTACATTTATGACTAATTTTAGCAAAGTATAATCCTAATGATTGCATTTTATGTGTGTTTATAATTAATGAAAATGTTTTGTGTTGTAAGAGAGTAAATTTAATTTTCTAATGCGTTAAGTAAAAACCATGTTATACGAAGGTTTCTGCAATTTTCAAATCGTATTAAAGCGATTAGACCGTTTTGTAGAAACCGTGTTACATGAGGGTTACCTGTATATATATTATTTTATCGTTTATTGAATGAAATTTAAATACTATGTTGTATTATACTGTATTAAAAATAACTATTTATGAAGATGATAGCAAGAAAATAAGAACATTATAAAACTGATATTTTTAATAAATTTTTTAATAATTTACTGCATTTAAAAAGTAACTTAAAATTAGCTGTGAATTACCTAAGATTGTAATTTTTTTATAAATTAAAAATTTATATTGCAAAAAAATAAACTTAACAAAAAAATAAAAATAAATTTGTTAAATATAAACTATATTACAATAGTTAATAAAATAATAATTAAATTAAATATTAAAAAAAACAGTTGCTTTATAAAGTACTATATTCTACAATAGACCTAATATATCGCGGAACGTATCATCCCGCATACGTTCCGCTTTATAAGAAATCGCGTTATACGAGTCACGTATTATCCGTCGATTTTATACAAATTTAAAGTTATCTCTTGAGTTCCAGCACTGATCGCATATTGCTAATGAGATGTGCGTTAGTTTCACATGCTTTTATTGTGTACAGAGTGTTAATTAACCTATTTTAAAGAAGATTCACTTTTAATAAAGGGAAAAATAAAGCAGAATACAAGTAACTAAATTTTAAAAAATATTATATACAAATAAACCCCCGTATAATTCGGAATCCGAAAACGCGGATTCTTATAACCCGATGGAAAAGTTGTTAAAGTTGTCATGGAAACGAAATAAATATCGTTTGGTTTTTATTACAATCAACGGATATTATAAATAAGCGGTAAGTAAGATTTAAAAAATCTTTTCTTACGGGTTATAGGGGATTGTTTATAGCGTTGTATGACTACTACTCGCAATTTTTCGTCGCGTTATACGAATTCGTGTTATAGGAGAGCGCGTTATACGGGAGTTCACAGTTTATACATTAATCAGAATAATTTTTCCAATATTAAATTCAAATTAAAAATATGTAAAAATTTAATATTAATGTAAGTCTTGCCAAAAATATATTCAAGTTTAAGGAAATTCATAAAAAGAATTTTATTTTTGCAACTTTTATTATATGCATACTTAATATAGACGATAGCAAGATTCTGCTTTTCGTGGAATCCGAGATTTTTGCATAATATTTTAGTCATATTACTAGTAGTAAATCGGTACATAAATCAATCGTGAAAACGGAACCTATAAGTAGCTATCTGAAAAAGTACTTATCACAACGAAGTTTCGATACCTGTGTGCGACGCCATCTTGAAAGGGAAAGTGTCTTGCGCGACACTTTCAAGATGTAAAATTACATGAATTCGTGTTATAGCAGAGCACGTTCTATGGGAGTTTACTGTAATACATCTTAAAGGTGTCGCGCAAGAATTATATTCAAACGAATCGTAATAATATAATGAATCTACGCTTATTAATCTTGATAATTATATCATTTTCAAGATGATGTAATTATACATCTTGATGCAAATATATACTTATATATTAATGTATATATAATATATAAATCCATAAATTGCATAAATAACTTATGGATTTCAGCATAAAATCATAACCCACATAATCATAAGAGTAACTCCCGGCATATTTTTGGCTTTTAAAACAAGGTGTAAAACCATAGCAGGTTTTCATTACGATGATGGTCACGTGACGTTTTACTTCTCGTTCAATATGGATTGGTATATGATCGTTTACCAATTCTGAGATAAATTTTTCGGAATATCTTTTAATCAGTGCCGCTTTCGTCCATGATTCTATTATAATTTTTGTCCATTTTGATGAGATCTATCGAATGGTATCGCAATTGACAATTCCGTGAGAAGAAGAATCCAACCGAAACTATTATGAATACAATATTCAGAATATCTAATAAAGTTAATTCGAAAATCAATTGAAATATTCAAAATGGCTTCTGTTGAAATAATAAATTTATAGTTCAGTAGACAGTAATGAAAAAGTATTTTCTATACGAATTTAATGATATTTTATACAGTAATTCTATTCAAAATTAAGTTAAAATAATCATATAGACTAAAAATAAAAATAAAAATTAATTGAGAAAGCCAATTCAACGAATCATAACATATGAACTTCGTTTCTATAATTTTTTTAAAAGGAATTTCATTAAAACAATCCTAAATTATTTGATATTTAAAGATTAATGTTAGTATTTGATTTGGTAGATATTGAAATTTTATTTGAATACAAACAATGAACAGACTTGCATAAAATATTGAACGCATCAATCTATGTCACCGTTTCTTAACTTGTAGGCCATATTCACAATTTTATATAGTGTACGTGTATATATACTACAGTATATCTTCTAAAATACGCGATATCTGATTTTTGAATACTACAAACTACCTGTATTATAAAATATTTTCAGTATTATTAAAATTAAGCATTGATATATTATGAATCTATGCTTATTAGAAAGTAATTTGAATATGATAATTCATCATATTGCAATTTTTAAGATATCTTAATTATGCATATAATAAAATTTATAACATTTAATTATTTTACAAACTCATTAAAACACGAGGATTATACAGAAAATTTAAATAAACGTTTCTAGTAATATAATGTAAATATAAAAATAATCTTTAAGGAAAATACAGCAAATGATTTCATTATATTTTGACTTTTATTTTGAATATCTTAACTCCTGAAGAACTGATGAAACGTTTTAAATGTTTTTAATCTTAAATTTGATAATATGTCACGCTATAATGCAGTGGTTCTCAATTTTTTTTGCACATTTTAATATTTTAAAATTTGGAGGCACACCTAAGTATTTTAAATTATAATTTAGATTTAACAACGAATTTTTATTAACAGGTTATTGTATTTATTCTTATTTATTACATTCGGATTACATACATATTCGTATTGTTGGTCCACGAAAGCCGCGCCTAGCTAAGGTGGATGAGTGCAAACGCGAAAGGGAGAGTCGCAGTCGGTATAATAACGGAACAGTTATTAATTAAAGGTAAAATATTTACTAAAAAAATATATCGTTATTTTTTTATTCCGGATGTATATAATGATTTAGTTTTATTAGATAAAAAATTATTGAATTAATATTATATTAAGTTCTATTAAATATACTATTTCCAACGTCGAATTATCGTTTTAATGTTTTATAAAAAGTATTTTCAAATATTAAAAGAATAATATTTATAAAACACTAAGAGAATAATTTTATAATTCGGAGAATATTTATAATAAATATTTATCAAATAATAAATAAAACAGTTGAAAATAATTATGTAATTTATTTGATGAAATCTATAATTTTAAACTCGTTTACTTTAAATATTTTTTGAATAGGAGGAATTATTTTTCCGATTTCAAAAGTCTAGTTTAATCGATTTTTCAATACAATAATTTTAGTTTGTGTATTTTTAATCTTTTAAATTCCAATTCTGATTTTTCTTTTCTAATATTACCAATCTGAATCCAAAATATTAATATTAATTTAATTCTACATAAATATTTTTCATATAAACAAAAACATGATGATTACAAAATACTATATTTATTAATATCTATATTTATATTATCTGATATTTTTGAAAACAATAAATTATTTATTAATGAAGCTCGAATATAATAATAAGACTATGTAATTAGAATCCTTATTAATTTGTTAGGCTATATTAGTACTTATAATATATGAATCTGTAATGAATCACAAAATGATATCAAATTAAATTTTGTTACTATAACAAAATTTATTTGATATGATTTTGCGATTGATATCACTATTCTTTACCAGTTTTCAAACATACTTGTTTAGCATATGCTTATTAATTTTTTTTTTTCATACGAAGATAAATAATAAGTATAAATAAAATAATTCTTTATACATATATCAATAGTTATAATCTATCATATATACATGAATTGTAACTTATATGAAGAGTAATGCATAAAAATATTATTTGATAAGTTTCAGAAACACATGTTCGTCGAGCCTCATAAGAGATTCAAATGCTTGCATTCATAATGAAAGACGATATTTTTCGAAACGGAGACAAAATTCATATGGAATTTCATTATTTTCTAATGAAAAGATACATTCCCGTAGCGTATCATTTGCTTGATAACAGATATAATAGAAGTGAAATCCAGTTTTAGGACGAAATTTTTATGTATTCTTTGGTATAAAACTCAGTGGATTTGGCATTAATGCCCTCAGATAAATTCATTTTCTTCTTGCAGACACCATGGATGGACACGTTAAAAAAACAGCCATTCTTCAGTCTTCATGCTTCTTTTCACCTGTAAGTCCAACCTTTTTATTAGCAGCAAATCACAATAAAAGTTCTGTCATACAAAAATAGAGAAGTTGTGTTCCTTTATGATAGCAGTACAGTAACCTTGACGAAGTTGAGTTTATTACGAAGAAAAATTGGTTTTTGACAAATGAGAAATTTTTAATAAGGTAATGTGATCTATAGGGCACTGATTAATCAATTTTTATACTAGGCATTGGATGTCTTATATTCCTTGTCGTAGTTCGAGAGTCACATTAGTCCACCGCTCTCAAATCTAATTAATCTCTATATCCAATTGGTATTGCTAAAATTTAAATTGAAACTTTGTAAAGAGAACACAAAAATTAAATTAATCAGTTAATTTAAGTCGCTCCTTAATTTTTACTGCATGTATGAATTGAAATTTAAGTCACTTTCCTATTAATAACAATTAGAGACTGACTTATTCCCTGCTCCTTAGTTGCAGTTATCATTTTCATTCTGTCTCTATGTAGCGATAGAACAGAATTCACTTTATCAAATTATAGACTATATATCGAGTCTGTATATTTTTCGAGAAAGGACAACTTATTAAACATTTTTAGACATTTTTAAGCTGATTTTCTTAGTTGAAAGTCGTTCTGGCCTCCAATAAATATTTTTATAGTATCCAATTGATACATACTGTACATATTAATTTAAAAGTAAAAGTAACTCATAAATGAAATATAAATTATTTTGTGAGGATTTTTTTGATAAATAATATCTCATTTTTTAAAAAAAATCGTCGATTTTTAGGTAATAATAAATAAATAAATATGGATTTAAAGCGTTAGTAGTCAGGGTATTAAAATAGATTTCAGCTAGACGTTAATAATATAAAATCATGTACACTCAGCCCTCGATTTACACGGTAGATAAGTTCCTGGAAAAATCGTGCAAACCGAAACCGTGTAAAACGAGACGCAAAATTCATACAAAATAGAAGGATATGTTCAATTAAACTGTAAACCGTGTAAATCGATCTAAAGAAGATAATGAAAAGTCGAGGATATGTTCTTTATAACCGTGTAAAATGAGATAAGGATTAAAGGAAAAAAAGGGGATTGGTTCATTAATTTTTAAAGACAATTTAATGCTTATACTTTTTCAATTTATTTTTGAAAATGAAAACATAAACATTAATTAACATCGAATACGGTACAAAAAAATTAACAATATTCCGTACAAATAAAAACAATAAAAGCATTCAAACATAAATAGGCGAGCTGCAAGCCTGAGTTGAGTTTAGTTGAACTGCAAGATTTGGACAGTAAAAGTTAATAGTGAGCGATAAATTGTGAAAGCGAAAGCGGACTAAGAAGAACTGCGAGTTATTCTGAATTAAAGACATAGATTAGTGTTGTATGAGATAATTCTCGGATTTTGTATTGAATTTAGTTATAGTGAAACAAGATTGTTTTGTGTGAATAAATTGGACTATACGAAATATAGCTGTATTCACTCTTTATTAATCTCTACGAACTCGTAAACCGATAAAACGTGACAATATGATACTCTTTTAATTTATAAATGGCATAATGCAAAACAATCAAAATAAAACCCAAAAAATTTTTTTTTGTTTTCATTTAAAAACCGTGTAAATTGAGTGCCGTGCCAATCGAGGGCTAGGTGTATATTTATAATAATTTTTTAATAAGAAATGACTAATATTATATGCTTATGAAAAAATCTAATTAGAATTTCGCATATTACATATAATAGGAGAAAAATAATAATTCTTTAATTAATTATGGTATTTAAAAATTCGATAACGATAACACCTCTTGCCAATATGGCTGAAAGTTCGAATTGTCAAATATGCGAAAATCATTTACGTTGTGAAGGACATAAAAATGCAAAATATATAAATTAATAAAATAAAGTTCTTTAAATAAATAAATTATAAAT
>AYEL01071469.1:0-10158 GCA_000484575.1 Olivierus martensii
TGCGTTGTGAACGACACAAAAATGCAAAATATATAAATTAATAAAATAAAGTTCTTTAAATAAATAAATTATAAATAAAACAGATTAAAAATAAGTTTAGACGAGGTGCTTTGGGGTATATCAAAACTTGATCTTTGTTCAGTTAAATCAGAGGTTCTTAACCGAGAGTATGGGAACCAAATGCTGGGGGACTCGATCTCTAAAGTACAGTAAATCCAAGCTGTTGAATATTTGGAAGTCATACTGGCAACTAATATAATAAGGAATGGTGATTATTATTTCGACAGTCAAATGAAGGGGGGATCATTGGACAATCCATTGAGGGTCTGGAGTCATCAAAAAAGTTAAGAACACCTGAGTTAAATCAAAAAGAACTGATTATTGGTTAATTAAAGATAAAATTAAAACTTTTGGTCATCGATTAGGACAAAACTAATTTTATAAATGTTGTTAAAATAAAAAAATTCTTAATTTTCAGTTATTAAATTCAATATAAACATAATATTACTGTAAAAATTATAGTTTAATTATTAAATGGATGAAAATATCAGTCTATATTTAAATTTATTACGTCAAATTTCCGTAAGAGATCATCATCATCATAAACCTACTTAGAGTTTAATAAAAGAGCGAAAAGAGATGTTCTGATTGTTAAAAGATTACCATGTTTCCCTTGTAGATAGCTATATAATCATGCTAGCGTGAACAATCCGATCGAAAAAGTAATTTGTTAACGTCGTCATTAAATAATTGTTCCAAAGGAGTGTGGGGACAGTGAAGAGCAGCTGCCTCAGGCGCCGAAACGATTTTAATGATCTTGCTGATAAAAATAAAAATACCGTACGCCACTGAAAGTAATTTAACGCTGCTGTTGTTGCAGTAAATGATTCAAGTCGCTTTCCGAAACCGGTCTTTTTAATCGTCTGTTTTATCGGTTTTCAAGGTGCGCAAATTATGTCATCTCCCTTGTGCCAATCACCTAATCTGCTACTCCGAACTGTTCGGAAAGCTCTAGTACAAATTAAGACGTATTGTGACATCGCGAAAAAAAGTGACATCATTCGCTAAATCTTTAGAGACTAATTAATTTTTTTCGAATAACTAGAAATCAGATTCGTGTCGTTTCTCACATAAAGTTGTTAGAGAAAAATTGTTTTGTTTAAGAATATTAAGGAAAAAAATAAGTGAAGCATTTCTTATTATTATATAATAAATTTTAATTAAATTTACTTTTAAACATTTTAAATTTTCTTAAAGGTATATAAATATAAAAAGATATATAAATTTTTTCCTTAAAGGTACCAGGAATAAAGACATTGCCCTATTCTTTGTACATTTTATTATTAAAAAATTAAGGAAAATTTATTCTCTCCACCTGGCATTACTGAAAAGAATGATATGATGTCCGTCAATGTAAACAATCTGAAATCAATAACATAATTAAACTAATATACCTACAAGTCCTACATTGAGGTCCATGTGAATTAAAATTCTATCTATATTGCTCTAAACCAGTGGTTCTCAACTAAGGGGAATTCTCCACTGTTTGTTGTAGTAAAAAATATAATATTTTCATTATTATATACATATTTAAAATACACCTTTTGAGTTAGGTAACTTGGGGAAAGGGGAATTATGTTCTGAACTAACTTGTAAGTTGAAAAGGGGAATGGAGCAACAAAAATTGAGAATACTGCTCTAAACTCTCTGTTAGAGCAATATGGATATTATTTTAATACTTGAATTAATATTAAACTTCATTAATAATATTTTATGTTACACTAAGATGAGTTTTAAACAATTTTAATTCACATTTACAAATAAAACAATCTACCTTTGACATACAGTAATTGAATTGGAAAAAATAATATGTTTGCTGTCTAAATTGTTAATGTTGTTTTAACTTTGTTTCAACCAAGTGAAGAGAACTGTGAACATAATCATTGATACAATTATATTATGTTCATGCATTCAAATAATTTATATAACCTTGAAAATTGGATATAAGTTACAATGCTTACTCAATTTTCTTTTCAGTTGAATATAATATTGTTATATAGTTGCAATGATAATTACATTTTTAGGATTTCAGATTCTCTTTGAAGAATTACATACAATATTAAAGGGAAACATGGAACAGAAATTGTTCAAAGTGTTGTGGTGTGTCGTTACTCCAACCATATCAGTAGTAAGATTTATTTTATTTATTTTTTCGGTGTAAAAATATTGATTTGAAATTAAATTTAGATTAAATTTTATAGGCTTTATTGATATTTATATGCACAAATAACAACCTGCCATTCTTAGGAATGTTTTATTACGGAAGGCTAGCTCAAGTTGTGGGTTGGTGCATAGTTTTTTTGATACTCAGTCCGTGTTTTATCTATTTATCGTATGTCATTTCGAAAGCTATCTGGACTTCGAAAAATTCTAAAGAGGTAAGCACATTCATTTCTTTGTTTAAAATTAATTATAATTATCAACATTTCTTGTAAAAAATGTTTTAATTAGGAACTCTCAGAAGTTAATAGCGTTTCCGGTAATATTCGAAATTCCATTCATAATATAATACGTGAACAACAAACAAAACAAGAATCTAACGAAGCTCCTCTCACGTATCATGTTTTATTAATAAAATCAGAAAACAAAGGCACATCATCAAATATTCCTTACGGATTTATTTTGTCACCTTCTAAACATAAAATTATAACTAAAAAATTTCCTAATTTATTAAATTATCCAGAGGTAATTACAGTTTAAGATTATTTTTATGCATTTAAAAAATCATTAGAATCACTTTATCAATTAAAATCAATTATTAAAAATATAATAATTTATATGTTTTCAATTTTAGATTGTCATAAATTCTGTATCTGCTACAGAGCCCGAATCATCAATTTCAGATTTTTATTCTATTTCTCAACCAACATCTCAAACTGGTTCATTACATTTTTCACCAGATATCATTAAAAGGCATTCAGAAGGTGAAATTAGTGGTTATAAAATCAGAAGACATAGTGACTTTAATCTGTTAAACAACGACAACGATAAAGGATTAGTAAATCAAGCTTTTTGCCATCAGGATTAATCTAGGAGTTATAAAATACATTAAAAAAAATTTTAAAACACATTTCATTATGAATTGTATATAGGTTTCATCATAGACTAGAAAAATTGCAATTTTAGTCAAAGCATACAGCAGATTATAAACATTTAATCATCAAAAACTTTTTCCAAAAAAGTTTTACTATTTTGTTTCAAATTTTAAAAATTTATTTAAATAAAGAAAGAACATATTTTCATATTAAATTTGTTTTTATTTCATTTATTAAAAATTTGATTAATTAAATGTTTAACGAAATATATGAAAATGATTTCAATAAGCACGTACAGTACAATACTAAATCTGCATTCTTCTTCTCCAAACTATTTTCTCCATTTTGGATTTGTAGAAAAATCAGTATTCTTCAGTGCAGTGGATTTTATGTAAAATTAAAAGAAAAGTTCGAATCAAATAATAATCAATGTAAATAAAAACAATTCATTAAAAATTTACTATTTAAAAAAATATATTAAATGGTTATTTACATTGAATATTATTGTGAATTTTTTCTGATCATTCTTGCATTGTTTCACGTGATTATATTTGGAAATAATTACTGATACTAATTTGTCTCTGATTGTTTATAAAATAATAGATTAATTTATAAAATTAATTGTGAATATCTTTAACACACCTAAGTTTTTATTTATCCTTTATATAAATTTATATTTCCTTCAAATCAACATTATTATGAGAGATTTATTTAAGATAGAGATGTCACGCTAAGGGGAATTATTTCTTTTTTGGAGTCGCGAAAGAAATTCTAGATGTCACAAAAAGTTTCTTAAAATTAAATGTCCCGAAGAAACTAAATATTTTTCAACGATAATATTTTAGAATTCAGAAATTGTAATTTATGTTTAGAAGTAATTTGGAAAGATCTTATTAATAACATAAAAATCGATAATTGGAATAATTTCAACTTATCTTGTATTTAATTACCAGGGCCGGATTTACCAATAGGCCGACTAGGCCGCGTCCTAGGGCCCCGCGATTCTAGGGGCCCCAAAACTATCGATCAGTTTTCAATTTTTATAAACTTTTAATAAGAAAAAATGGGTTTTTATTAAAGTGCTAGATAAAAAGTAAAATTTTAAAGGTTCCTTATAAGTTATAAGGAACCTTTAAAATTTAGACGTAGCTGATTTGAATTTTTAGGGGCCCCAAAGCCTTGCTCGTCCTAGGGCCCCAAAAATGCAAATACGGCTCTGGTAATTACTTCTTTGATACTTTCTTTATCTCCCAGAATGTTACATTTTTAAAAACAATAATAATAATGAAACAACAAATAATTACCATACTGATATTAATTATTTTTGAAAACTCAATGCCGCTGATATACTATTTGTATGAGGTATT
Source organism: Olivierus martensii (assembly GCA_000484575.1). Lineage (NCBI taxonomy): Eukaryota > Metazoa > Arthropoda > Arachnida > Scorpiones > Buthidae > Olivierus > Olivierus martensii. The sequence goes on from AYEL01071469.1 coordinate 4,463, forward strand.
GTTAGGTTCCATCATGAGCTGGACGCATCTCTTAAAGACGAGCCGATACTTAATGAAGAGTTATCAAGGGGAAGAGCCTGCATGTCTGAAAATAGGATAATAAAATGTTACTTTTTCTAAGCATTTAATGATGGGACCTTCTTTTTTTTGTTATTGTTTATGCTTCTTTCCGGCAGAAGTGCTAGGCAGAGGGCATTCTAATATCCATCACGGGCGCCCTTTCTCGTGTTACAATTGCAGTCAGATGAAGAATAGGATTTTCCTGAAAAAATATTGGAAATGTGGAATCTGAATAAAATCTGGATCTCCAAGTGATATGTAGAGCATTACCATGTTGCTATTCGACCGATGAGGAATGGGTTAGATTAAGTTAAAACCTGCATTTGAAAACGGGTCGTGGTCGAAAAGGGTTTGTGCTTGATTTTTGATATTCAATCGGCTCATTTGTCTTTTATTTAGAAAATACGGGACCGATTCTATATCCATAATTACAGACTTTTTCAGAGAGATTCATTCCCCGATTCATCAATATCCATCTTTTACTCACTTACCAACTCACTTTTTTTGTTTATGTGGCTTCATGCCATTTTCCACCTGGCGGGTACTAAGCCCTGGGCATTCTAGTGTCCGTTACGGGCTATCCATAGTCCTGATGAGGTCAGTCGTTAGATAAAGGATGAGGTTCAACGATTTGGGTTTGGTTAGTTAGGTTAAGCCACCTATCCTCATGGGATATTCTTTATCTGGCGGCGACCACTATTAGTGCCTACCCATGAGCCTATCACAGGTTGGCCATCACCCGTGATGGAGTCAACTGGAAGATTGAAAATAATGTTCAACGGGATGGATCTGGACTCTTAAAAAACTGCAGTTGAGAGAGAGAAAATTGAATCTGGATCCTCCTAAATGGTAATCTATTGTCGGCCGGATTGGTCGCGTGGAAACGCTTCGGTTTTCCATTCTGAGGGACCGGGTTCGAGTCTCGGATCCTACCCCTTGAAAATATTTATCATGGCCCAACCCGTCGATCCACGTCCTCCACAATCCGGCTGACCCCTCCGCAGGAGTGGGCAACCTATGGAAGAGCTTATTTCTCCCCGTCATATAGTAGTCTACCAGAATGGAGTGTGACGTCAATATATGTTCCTTTTTTGTCAACAGATGACGCCACGCTCCATTTAGGTAGAATACTATGTGGTGGGGCGAAACAAGCCCTTCCACAGGCTGCCCACCCCTGCGGAGGGGTCAGCCGGATTGTGAAGGACGAGGATCGACGGGCCGGGTCCGGATCCCATGATAAATATTTTCAAGGGATGGGACCCGGGATTCGAACCCGGGTCCTCCAGAGTGGAAAGCCGAAGCGTTTCCACGCGGCCAATCCGGCCGACCGTCAATATATGTTTCTAAGTAGAAAGCTGAAACATTTTCATAAGATCAATCTGGCTGAATAACGGGCTAGATCAAGACTATTTTAAAATAATTTAAATAAAAGATCAGGAATTCGATCCCCATTATTCAAAAAGAAATTTAATACTTCATGCCATCATCTTGCCAATAGCTGAATTTCATGTTAGTCAGATGCCGAATGGTAAAATACTTACTGATCACCCAGAGGTTCTGGTTCAATTCCTAGTCTTACCCCTCCAGATATTTTCAATTGAAGTTTGGGCCCAACATATGGAACTCATTCTTTATCTAATAGCTGATCTCACTATGGTTGATTTGAATTACGCTGCCAAATTATACAAAGGATAGATTATTTCTGGCGGCAGTCACTTTTGAAGCCCATGACGAGGTACCAACATTGATAATGGAGTTAACCAAAAGACTGAAAGTCGGCCGGATGGCGGCGTAGTAAAGCTGTGGCTTACCACCCTGGAGGATCTGGGTCCCACACCTCCAATTTTTTCAGGAGGGATCCGGGTCCAAGAACGGTTCGTTGAACCGTATCCTTCAACCATCCGGTTGACCCCATCACGGGTGTTGCCCAGCCTGTGATGGGCTGGCCTCTATAAGTGGCAGGCGTACCGTCGATCCTCGTCCTCCACAATCCGGCTGACCCCTCTATAAGTGGCTGCCGTACCGTCGATCTTCGTCCTCCACAATCCGGCTGACCCCTCCGCAGGGGTGGGCAGCCTGTGGAAGGGCTTGTTTCGCACCGTCACTTAGTATTCTCCCTGAATGGAAAGTGGCGTCATCTGTTAACAAAAAAAAATGTGGCTGCCGCCAGATAAAGAATATCCCATGAGGATATGGTGGCTTGACCAAAATTAATCCTAATCCTAATCCAAAAGACTGAAGCATACTTTAACCAAATAGACTCCACATACACTAGAAGTATTAAGCCCGCAGATACTCCAAGGAACTAAGTGATTGCTTTATCACTCAGCTATCTGTCTATCAACTCATTATGATACTTATTATTTACTGGGCAGTTCCATAAAGATATCAATTACTGTTGATCGTCCTTTCGTCCATATGATCAAACTATGATGGTCTCGGTTAGTAGGGCTAAGGCAGTAAGCCGATCATATTGGCTAAGTCTCCTTGAAAAAAATTATAGTGATGTAGTACTTAGATTCTCCGACCAAAGAGAGATTTTTTACCACGTGATAAACTGGTCGACCAACTACTGAATGTTTTTGAAAAAGTAACATTGTCATCTTAATTCATAAAAAATTTGTTGATTATTTGAAACAACAATAAGGATAGGTCGTCGGCCGGATAGCTGTAGTGAAAGCGTGCTGTTTGTTTATCTTGGACCTGGTTAATTCCCAAGTCTCGCATCGCGATTTCAGTTTTTTTTTTTTTCAGAAGTCTACTCGGCCTGACTTCTCTTGAAAAACTCTTTATCTCCTGAAGTTTGTTGAATCCGTTCTCCACTTGCAGCTGATTCATCAAGACGTGGGCGGTCCGTGGTGGGCATTGTAATGCCTCGCTACTTAGCACTCACTGAGTGGACAGCTATCTGAAACTTCACAGAAAAAACAAGCGTCCACCGGATAGTAAAGCTTTCGTTTATCATCTTGGAAGATTCGGATCCCAAGCCTCCAGTTTTTCAAGAAAAATTAGGATTCACCCATTTTTTTGTTAACAGATGACGCTACTTTCCATTCAGGGAGAATACTAAGTGACGGGGCAAAACAAGCCCTTCCACAGGCTGCCCACCCCTGCGGAGGGGTCAGCCGGATTGTGGAGGACGGGGATCGACGGGCCGGACCCGGACCCCATGATAAATATTTAGGAGTCAGCCGGATTGTGGAGGACGGGGATCGACGGGCCGGGCCCGGATCTCATGATAAATATTTTCAAGAGGTGGGACCCAAGACTCGAACCGGGTCCTCCAGAGTGGAAACCCGAAGCGTTTCCAAGCGGCCAATCCGGCCGACAGGGTTCACCCATTGAACCCATCCTTTAATATTTTTTCACCCCGTTATGGGTGTTGGACAGCCTATGATGGATTCTAAAAATAGCTGCTGTCAAATATATCACGTGTGTGATTTGCCAGCATAATTCAAAATAGTTTAACCTAATAAGAAGACATCAGCCTTCTAATTAAATTTATTTGCTATTTGGGGAGAACTGAGCATGAAAAGATTTTCTGTTAATTACTTTATACCAGTTTCCAGTTATGTTAATACAGTATTGAGTGATGATCGACAGCGGCCGAATTGGCTGCTTAGAAATGTTTCCATCATAGATAACCCAGGTTCAACGTGTCCCCAGGATGAAAAGCCCAGCCCATCATGGTTTGATCAAGTCTTTGGAAAATTTATTCATAGGATTTTGCCTGGCTTACCGATCCCTATTCTCCAAAATCCATTTGATCCTCTCTTCAGAAGTTGGATAGCCTATGGAAAGGCTTGTTTTACCCCATCACTTAGTATTCTATCTGATAGAAAATGGCAACATCTGTTAACAAAAAACTGGTGATCAACAACTGGCCGCCTGGAAGTATGCTAGACTCTTGGCTAGACTTTACTTTGCATGCCCGGATCGAATTCGACAATATCATAAATTTTTCACAGAGAGATCTAGAAGCACTTCGATCTCCATCATTCAACTTTTGGTTGATCTTACGACAAATATGGATCATCTATATTGAGCACTGGAACGGTAACATTTTTATTAACTTCGTGTTCGAAAACGGAGCAAAATCTAAGAGATAGTCAGTAAGTTGAGTCCAAAAAGATTAACGAGAAGAGTAAAATTCTTTGTTGACTTATTTCATATATTAAGTTTAAACATAAACTGCATATTTTTTTATAAATTCATATATTTAAATATTAATTTAATTTTAATTTAGAACTGATTCTAATCAAGTATTATTTTTTTGGTCTTCAACAATAATTTTCTCCTGTGTTTAAATCGACGGTAGTCAACCTTTTTATACCTACCGCCCACTTTTGTATCAATGTTAGTAGTAAAATTTTCTAACCGCCCACCAGTTCCACAGTAATGGTGATTTATAAAGTAGGGAAGTAACTTTACTTTATAAAATTTATAAAGCAGAGTTACAGCAAGTTAAAGCATATAATAATATTAACTTACCAAATACAGTATGTCGGACTTTCGCTAAATTTGGCAGAATAAATCTTTATAAAACAACTTACTGTAGTTAAATCTATTTTTTTATTTATACTTTGCATACATAGAAGCATGAAGTCTGATGAAATTAGACAAATTTTTTAAACAATACTTCAAAAAATTTCCATTTCAATGTTTTTAAAAAGTCAATTAAATTAAAAAAAAGGAAAGTGCTTCAGTACCGGACAAAAACCCCTACCGCCCACCATGACAGCTGGAATGCCCACTAGTGGGCGGTAGAGACCAGGTTGACTTAGAGAGCCTACAAGCAGAAAGTGGCCATACGAGGATTAGCCGCCATGTCTTTTCCAAACGTTCAGAACAGAGAAATACCGTATGTACCGTTTTATTCGTCGTTGAATTCCCTTGAATTTGATATGCATTAAGCTCACTTACTCTAACGGAAACGTCTACATACAGCTAATATCGATTATATCATTCTAGCAATTTCCCCAAAATTTCTTTTTCTCCGCGATTATCTCTGCAACCGTGCGGCCTACAGAGATAATTTATGCATGAAATTCAAGCTTTGATCAGGCTCTATTTAAAGCATCTAATTTCGGATTCCTAAGATCTATTGTTCGCACGAAAAACGGCCAAAACGAAAAAAAATGGCGGCCACTTTTTCGTTTTTCTCGAATTTCGCCTCACCTGTTAGGAAAAGAGAAATACCGTATGCACCGTTTTATTCGTCGTTGAATTCCCTTTAATTTGATATGCATTAAGCCCCACTTACTCTAACGGAAAAGTCTACAGATAGTTTAATATCGAGTTAACCATTCTGGCAATTTCCAAATTTCTTTTTCTCCGCGATTATCTCTGCAACCGTGCGGCCTATAGAGATAATTTATGCACCAAATTCAAGCCCTGATCAGGCTCTATTTATAGCATCTAATTTCGGATTCCTAAGAACTATTGTTCGCACGAAAAACGGCAAAAAAATTGACATCCACTTTTTTCGGTTTTTCTCGAATTTCTCCTCACCTATTAAGAACAGAGAAATACCGTAGGCACGATTTTATTCGTCGATAAATTCCCTTGAATTTGATATGCATTAAGCCCCACTTCCTCTAACGGGAAAGTCTACAGGCGACCTAATATCGAGTATA